>CM053783.1:189877552-190117552 GCA_028749045.1 Cupressus sempervirens | reverse complement strand
TCTAGTGCTAAAATTTCTTTGTCTAAGTCTTTTTTTCTTACCTAGGAAGATGACCCCCTTCCCTGGTTTTCTATGTATGGCTTCTATCATGGTGGGTCCTCCAAATAGGTAAGATACTTGGGAACCCTCTTTTCATCGAGTTATGCATGAAGGATATGTGGTTGTGGGTTAAAACTAAGATTGAAGTTGTTAGCCCAAATTCAAAAATGACATATTTTAAGCTTTGACCCTAGTCCAAAAACATGTAAAATATCTCTTTGAGTTCATAAGTCAAGTTTAGATCTAATTAATGATATTACTAAGTGTTCAAGGAATTCAAAATTATTCTCTCCATCAGGATGTTGGACTTTCATTTAAGTCTAGAAATGGACAAATACATGATGTTCCATAGTTATCATGTTGTGCAACTCTCTAGTTCAACATGCCATCAAACACTTTGTTTCTGTGAACCACCTTATAGGCTTCTAGTTTCCCATGATCCACTAACATTAAAGGAGCTTTATTAGGATATTGTGTATTCTCATCTCATTAACCAAATGTGGGGAAGCTTCAAAGTTGGAAGACCACCTAATCTTTTGATATGGCTAAGGAAGACACAACAACCTACCTCTCACCAAGTTGCAATGCTTTCCTCCTCATCCAAATCACTTTGAATCTGCCAATGTACAATTCCTTAAATGATGGAGGGTATTAAAATGAAATTACTGAGGTGGCAACACATTTTCCCAAATGGGAATTATTATTGTTTTCCATCAAAATTAAATCTATAGAAAATGATCAATCTTCTCCCTTCACAATGGTGGTTCCAAAATTAAAGAATAATGGAATGGGGAACTTGTGCATATGCTACAGCTGAATTTAGATTAGACTTGATTAGAGAAACTTGATATAATATCAAACTGACACCATGTATCATGAAATGAAAGGACCATTTGCATAAAGTATCATAGAGACATTTTCATCTTGCAGGAAGTCAATGTCGAGGTTCATCATATATTTATGAAAATCCATTTGGAAGTAGAACGAGCTCCTATAATATAGGAATGATGGTTTCCTTTATTTTAGTATACATGGAATCTTGGCAAATTTTTGCTTGGTAAAGTTTTTTTCTTTTAAATTTCCTTTCTTGATATAATACATTTTTAAGACTGTTATCTTTTTAGTTGAATTTTTTTTGTCTTGCTTTATGTGTGTGTGTGTGTGTGTGTGTGTGTGTGTGTGTGTGTGTGTGTGTGTACATACATACATACATGCATATCTATATATATGTATCTATATCTACATCTATATCTATATATCTATATATCTATACATATATATCTATCTATTTATACATACATACATACATATATGTATGTAGGTACACACACACACACACACACACACACACACACACACAAAGGTAAAAAGTTGAGAGGTCTTTTTGGGTGTAGATTTAATAGAAACATATGAAAAAGGGTTAAACTTTAAAATGTAGGTTTTTTTGGTATTGGAAATAAATCAAACTTTGTGTCATGAATTTCTCCACAATTACCATTGGAGGGGAATGTATGTGTTCAAAGTTGTGCATTTGTCATACTCTCTCCTTATCATGGATTAAACTTTGTGTTATGACAACAGTACATGAAGTTTTCCTACTTGAAATGGATAACATTCTTTTATATTGGAAACTTTGCATTATGTGTTGAGATATATTCTTTCCCTTTTCTTATATATTGCATTGCAATTGACTTGAACTTTGTGTCAAATTATTTCCTTGAAGAACTTTTTGAATCTTATTGCATCTATAGTATAGCTATGATTGGATTTTAGGTTTCTTTTTCTACTTTTTGGTCAATAGTACACCCCAAAAAACTAAAAATTAAATCATACAAGAGATTTGTACCTCTAAAATTCAAAGTAGGATCATCTATCCAACAAAGATCTATCCAATATTTAGTCTATTTTTTCTTTCATTTTGGGCATCATGGAGTCACTTTTAAAGGATATTTCTTGAAGGATAAAAGTATGAACCAATAGATTTTTGGTGATTTTACTAGAGTAAAATAAGGCCAACATTTTCTTTTTCTTCAATTACCTAACTATGTCTTCCCATTATGAAGATCAACAACTATGTTTCTTTTGAGGATCTTAGAAAAGTGTTTTGAGGCCAAGTCCAACAAAGAAGATTTGTACCAACTTTTCAATAAATAATACTTGAGGATGACTAAATATTTTATTTAATTTGGGATGTTTTTAGAGAGAGTTTCTGTGAGGTTGAGATGAAAAAGTTAAACCCCCATGAAGATCATATATCTTCATGACTATTAGATAGTGTACAAAAAAGATATTTCCAACTCTAGGAGCTCAAACAAAATAATCATTAATTAATGGAGATCGAAAAGAGATCAAGAGAAGATTTAGAAAATAAAAGGTCTAAGATTTTTCCCATTACTCATAACCTATGAATCCTAGTTGAGTGAATAAACTTGGAGACACAATCAACAATAAAAAGAGACTTCACACCAAGATAAAGATAAGGAGACAAAATCTTCATTGACACGAATGAGTGAAAACATTCATTTCTCTTAAAATAGACACCATCATAAGAATACAAGAAGGTCTTCATCCCAAATTTGTTCTTGGAAGGCTTAGATGACAAGTTCTAGTGTGGAGTTGAAGATGCAAGTGGCCATATTATCAAAGTTAAAATTGGTATAGTCATTTGCATCTGTGAGTATAAAAAGAAAGTATGAATGTTTTTATATTTATGCACCTTCATCTTCTTCTAAGTTACAAGCTTCCACCTTTGATGTTCCTTTGATGTTTCTAAAATTGATCAAGAAGGAGATAATTCCTTTCATGAAATTACAAAAGAATTTTCAAACCATGGCCTATAATTGAAAGCTTTTGGTTTTGATGACACCAATTTGATATTTATTATAGTTGAAAGGAAACTTGAAATATCATAAGTATGGATGCACAACCTGAATATTCTTCTTTTGCTCTTCTTAACCTAGAAGATGGAGAAGAAGAATAAAAAAAGAGGCAATGCACCCTACCACTTCCAAAAGCTCTTTTTTTAGAGAGGTAGATAATTATTTCACTCAAATGGGAGGGAATGTGGATTTCCCAACTACAATCTATAACAAAAAAAGCTCTGATGGCATGTGTAAGTAAGAGTTAAACAAAAACTTGGTAGAGATGTTTGATAGGGAGTTCAAATCTTCCATACTTGTAGTTCTTGATGCACAATAGTTTAAAACATGCAAGCATGTGGAACCAACATGGACAATGAATGTGTAGTCATGAACAATTAGAAAATGCCTCTTATGCTGAAATGCAAAATGGTTATGAATCTTCTCAATTCATTTGTAGCAATGATGAGAATGAACATACTGAATTTCGCTCATAAAAAAACAAGTTGATCAAATTAGTTGTTAAAAAACATGACCACGTCTCTCTAACAAAAAATGACTTTGTAATTAATAAGACCAGAATCAATCATAACATCTCTAAGTATAGTCAAGAAAGAGCTAAATTGAATCGAGGTGTACAATTGGATTCCCTTCATGTCAATGGTCCCCATTTGTCTGAAATAAGGTTGGAAGTTGTGACTGGTTATATTCAAGAAACCTATGATAAATATGGATTCTTGGTTACATATTATTATGCAAGAGTTTCTTACACCTAGGAAGTCTCACTTGGACCCTCAAGTTGTTTTCAAGTTTGCAAGTGCCTCATGAGAATCCAACCCTTTTTTGTAGAGGGTCATATTTCTCTCAATCTATTTAATGGTTTTGCATTGTACATCCAAGGATTTTCCTATGGTAAGGGTTTTCCACCTCTATACATGAAATTTTTGTAAATAGATTTTGGTATGTTGTAAGACTTAGTTAGTTTTGGACTTGTTTAGTCTTGTGTTTTTTCCTTGTTCCCCTCTACCCTCTGTAAGAAGCTCTCTAGCCTCAATTATTTATTTTACTCTATAGACCAATGGATGGAGCATTGACCATTATTCAATATTATGAAATTTCATTTGTTCTTCTAGTTGCCATCCCCAATAGAGCCTATTGTTACCCCACATTCAAAAATGACAAATCTTACCCTTTGCGTATATTTTAAAAACATGAAAATATCCCTTTGGGTTCGTAAGTCAAGTTCAAACCCATTTAATGACATTAATAAGTGTCAAGGGAATTCAAAGTTCTTTACTCCATTGGAGTCTGGAAATGGATAAATCCTCAATGTTGTTCCACGGTTCCCATGTTTTGTGACCCTCCCACTCAACATGAGATTGTACACTGCAAATTTGAACCAACTTCCAGACTTCCAATTTCCCATGATTTGACAACATTCAAGGAGCTTAATCGAGATGTCGGCTCTCTCGCCCCATTTACTAAATCCGGTTAGGTTTCAAAAAGTTTGAAGATCACCTGATCTTCCGATATCGCTAAGGACGACGTCTTACCAAGTTGTGAGGCTCACCTCCTCATGCAAATATCTCAAATCTGGCAGGGTACAACTGCTTTAAATGTTGAAGGGTAACAAAGCGAATTTTATGAGGTGGCACCACGATTTTCCAAAAGAGAATTATTATCATTTGCTACTGAAATTAAATGAGTTTAAGCTTGCTTAAGAAGAAAGGTGGTGGTATTTTCGAGTTTATTCTCCTCTGCAGAAAATGATCAATCTGCTCCCTTCATAATGGCACTTTTTGTAATTAGAGAATAATGGAATGAGGAACATGCGCCCTTAGTGCAACTAAATTTAAATTGGCCCAAGTCGAACCAACTCGATATTATATCTGACTTGCGCCATGTAGCATGAAAAGAAAATATTAGCTACATAGAATATCCTAGAGACATTTTTGACATGGAGGAGGAAGGAGTGAATGTCAAGCTTCATCAACTAATTATGCTCCTATATATACTCTAGGAATGGTTGTTTCCTTTATTTTACTATACATGGGATCTTAATAATTTTTGACATGGGATCTTAATACTTTTTGGGTTGGTTAAATTGATTGATTTAAAAATCTTTTTTGATATTGGTTGCTTTCAAGATAATTACTTACTTTCTTAATTGAAACATTTTTTAATTGAAATAGTTTTTGCTTTCTTTAGTCTATATATACAGGGCTTAAAAATGCTACAATTAGGGAGATCTTTCTGGATGTAGAATTAATGAAAATTAATGGCAGGGGGCCTGGAAATGATCTAGGAAGCAAAGTTTGAATTAGATAGAAAAATCTTTTCTTCAAATATTTATAGTACTCCTTTGTACTGTGTAACAACTAACAAATCAATGATATTCAAAAACATATGAAGAACTTCTTGTGGTCTAATGAAAAAGGTAAAGGAAGTAAAATTATGTAAAATGGTATTGGCATATGATGAATAAAAAGTGGGGTGGTTTGGGACTCAAACCGTAGTTTAATGAAAAAGGTAAAAGGAATTAAAATTATGTAAAATGGTATTGGCATATGATGAATAAAAGGTGGGGCGGTTTGGGACTCAAACCTAAGAATGCATGGCATAGTTTTGGATGTCAAATGTGTGTTTTAAAGCAATTGATGTGTAGGTATCATGAAAACATTGAAAAGTCTCGATTCAAGTTCATACTAATTAGTATGTTTCCAAAATAGCAAAGGTATGGAAGGGTTTCCTCTATAGTGACATTTTTGGTTGTTTCATTCCATATTTATGTTGATGTGTAGGCATCATGAAAAGTCTTAGTTCAAGTTAATATCAATTCTCAAAATAGCCAAAGGCCAAGAAGGGTCTCCCTTTAGTTACATTTTGGTTGGTTCATTCCCTATTCATCTTGAGGGTTCCAATGTTTTCAAGAGTATTTGGAACGCTTGGGATGTTATTAGATGCATGCAACAAATTTATTGTAGAGAGATCCATTTGGTAGAACCTCAAATATATATAAACAACCCTTTAGCCTTGTTATAAGGTTAATGTGCTAAGAAATGACACAACAAAGGTATTAAGACCTTTGCAGATACTATTGTTGACAAGCAACTCAAGTCATGGAATGGTTGAGGGGTGATTTTAATCTACCAAAAAACCATTGGAGAGCCTATTATGCTCTTACAGAAGCTCACTCTCCCTTAACCTTTCCAAATTCTTTAATTCTAGTTCTGATTGGTTTAAGAATATTTCTTTGCTAGATGGTGTAATAAAATGCTGAATATTAATCCTAAAATCATTTATGATTCGTTGGCTAATGATGATTCTCTCTTTTTGCATTTAAATATATGTTGGTGTATCAATCTATCTAACAAAAATTGGCAAATCATGTTATGCAGATTATGGAATGACTTTCTTGAACCCAAGAAAGCTTGCTTCAGATGGTTATTGTTGCTCCAAAAGATGCCTTCCAATTTTCTATATAATGATGCCCACTTATGCAAAACTTGTAGATTCCTAATTGCATTAAGAATATATTGTTTGATCGATTTATTGCTAAAGAAATTGGGGATTTTTTTTGCAATGATCTTACTGGTTGCGGTCACTATATCAATTGGTCTGAAATTTTAAATGGCTATATAGACGATCTTTCTAAAGAGATGGATAATTTTTGGATGTTATCTATATTGAGATTCTATGATAATTGGCATATACAGGAATGTAGAGAGGGAATGGTACTTATTGGGTTTGCTTAAAACAATCAAATGTTGCATTGTAGGTCACGGTAACTATGCAGACTTTAAGAAGAAAATTTGTAAACCACTGGAAAGACTAAACATGGGCCAATAACAAAAAGTAAAATCAGTCTTTATTGCAAGGGTTGCTAGAGTTTGTGAAAAGGTATAACGAGAGGTGTTGGCCTGTTTTTTTAATTTTTTAAAATTTTGCAAAATTATAGTGAAAAATTCAGCTATCCATTGAAAATTAGGGATCGTATGTCTTCAATTTGTTATGTCCTAGAGAAAATCCCTAAATTTTGTTGCCCTAATGTTTTTTTGTGCTCTAGGCTCCTAAAAATGGATTTACATTTGTTCATATTTTCATAATTTGTTCGAGAAGTTTTCATAAAGCCCTAAATGCCTTTGAAAAAACCTTTTGTTATATGGTTTTCGCGAATTTTTTTATTATTTTCCCAAAAATCCTTTTACCCTAGCACACATTTCCTTCTTAACCCTAGGTTTACTTTGAATCAATTTGCATAGTGTTATTTATAAACCCCTAACCCTTGGAGAGTTTATTTCATTGATCGTTGATCATGCCAAGATCAACGATCAACATATCCCCACATTCTCAAGATGTGCGAAGTTTAAACAAAGAAGGGAAGCAAGGTGATGACACCTGTCCGAGCAGGCCCTCCCCTTTCCTTTGGTTTTTAAGTAGTGAATCATGCAAGTTTCTGATCGTTGATCAAATGATGATCAACAATTGTTGCTTCCCTGAATTTTGAAGATGTCTGAAGCTTAACTAATGCAGGGAAGTGACATGTTGCCACATGGATAAAGTGGGACCAGATTCAGTTGGTGGGCTGCAAAAGGAACTGTCAGATCAAGTGATAGACTGGTGATCTATGGTTGGTTAAAAAGTGCTGACTAGGATAGAGGAAGGTCAATTTTTTCAGGACCATTAACCAAATGAAGATTGATGCCTATCACATCGTAGCATTCTAAAAATGTCTGAAGTTTAACGAAAGCGGGGAAGCACAGTTGTGACATGTGGATATGGTGGGGTCAGTTGCGTCATGAGTTGCCAGATGATGCTAAGTTGGATAATGTGCCAAATGCTTCATCCCAATTTGCCAAGGATGTAGTGTATAAACTGAGGTGAATGTTGAGTTGGATTAGTGGGCCCAAAGTTTTAAAGTGAATGCAGTAATAACTAAGATCACTCAGGATCGTCAATCAAATGATGATCGATGGTTGACATTTCACCAAATTTTCAAGATGATCGAACTTTAACCAAAGTGGGGAAGTGATGCATTAACACGTGTCCATCTTTTAAAAAAGGTAATGCAACTTTTAAGGTTTTAAAGCTTGATCATCCGATTTGGCATAAATCAATGACTGGGTTTCAAATTTTGTGGCACAATTTGAAATATAACTGTTAAAACATTAATTCTAATCAATGTGAGTTCATGTGAAGCAAATTGCCATAAAATTTATGATTCCTCTCATTATTAAATACCAAGTAATAGAGTTTTCAAAGTGCAGAAATATTCAGAGTTTCAAAATTGTGTTTCCTCAAGCCATAAATTATTGCAGATGAAATTCTCAGTGGAGTAATTTAGTTTGTCTGGGTGAGTACTAAACATCTCTGGTTAGTCAAGAATTTTCCATTGTAATTGAGATAATATAGATAAAATGCCTCCACAAAGGGATTTTTTAGGAAAGGCAAATTACTAGTTGAGAGCTCTGGATGATGATTTTTTTGAACAATTACCACAATCTACTAATGAGTCTGCTAAAGGAAAGAACTAGTGCCTAAAAACCCTAGATTATTGGTCAGTAAGGGTTTCTATGACAATGCCAATTAGTTAAGGGATACCCAAACATCTATTGGAGGTTTAGAGCTTTTCTGCAAATGTTTTTTAGAGAGAAAACTTGATGCTCCTCTAAACAATGTATGGGAGTTTGACATTGGTAAGCTAGTTGTCTCGGGTGTTTTCTTCGATGATGATTTATTGGCCATGATAGAAAAGAGATATGACCTAGTGTCAAGGATGGTCAAGAATCATAGTGGAGATCATCTATTTAGGGTTTCACCAGAGCTAAATAGGGAAGTCTTCAGGTTAAACCCTAATCATGTAGTACATGAGAATATTGATATGGAGGATTTGCAAGCAAGATGTGATGTAAATAAGGTGTACCTAAGGAGAGGGCTATTGTAGGAACACTTTGTTAAAATAGGTCAATTGTCATTGGTGAATACCAATACCTTAGAGCCATTGTTAAGGAAATATTTCAATCTTAGGGCTCAAGCACTCTATTTTTCTCTCTACAAAATATTTGGAATGGATGAACAAAATCACATCCAAGGATCCTTTTTTTTTTATCATTGCTTAGACATTGCAATATGACATGAGTTCAATTTTTGACTTTGCTACATATTTAGCAGAAGAAATCCATGATGGATTAATAGGCATAAACAAGGCTAAAGTGGTAAAACAATTCTGTTGGTACTCAATGTTGATGTACATGTATCTGTACAAGGGTGTTACCTTTTTCTCCAAAGAGATGAAGTTGGAGCTAGAGAAGCATGGAGAGAGATTACCAATTCAGCTATGGAGCACTCATATGACCTGGGAGGTCACTAATGCCAGTTTTGTCAGATTTGATAGGTATTTTGCTTTCAAGCTAAGAATTTTATTGACTAGAGATAACCCTAGAATACCTCAGTCCTTGCTAGAATTGATTAGACCAAAGAATCACACCAAATGACTGAAGGTGAGACATAATTGGGGAGACATTATCCCATATTTAGTTTCTACTGGGTTCAGAGTGTATGGTTTCCTAGGAAAACCACATGTGTTGCCATATCAAGTAACTTTGAAGGTGGGGATTGCAGAATTCTTATGGAAAGTAGGAGGGTTAGAAGAAAATGAATTGTTAGGCAAATCTAGAGGCACTTTCTTCCCTTAGATTATTGTTGTCCACAATTTTGTTTTTGTCAAGAAGGGTTGGAGGCAATTAGAATTCTTTTTAGACAAATACCAGATGGCCCAATCTTGTTCTCATTTTATGGATCTTGAAGGATTCTATGATTTGTTTAAGGAGAGAACAAGAGCTAAATCACACAAACATATTGTTTATTTTCCTAAAGATATAATTAGAAATCATTTTTCACTACAAGAGCAAGAGGTTAAAACAAAAAAATGAAAAGTGTACAACAGGGTGCTTGAATTTGTTAATGCCTTTGAGCCAAAGTATAATCCCCTTACTAATAAGAAATATTGGGATGCCAAAATAGATATGATTATGAAAATTTTTATTGGGTTTATGCAAACCTTAAATGAAAAGAAAATAATTTTGACTCAAACTTATCTAGACAAGGCCATAGGGGTAGAAAATAGGTTCGCTAACAAAGCAACCATAAACCCAGACTGGTACACATTGTAGAAGAGAGTTGGTTATGTTGTGGCAAGAAATATTCAACTTATGCCTCATTGTAAGATACAACTATAAGAGAATCCACCTACTGCACATGTTGCAAAGAAGCAGAAGTTAGAACAAGGTTCCTCTCCCAAGGTTGAAAAGTATTCTCCTTCACATACCCCTACCCGAATAGATGATGAAGACTCCTTAAGGGAGCAACTAAAATAGATGGGAGATGAAAGGAATATTGTTATAACCACAACAGAGATAGATGGGGTATTTGAAGAGCCTCCCGTGCAATCATTAGCTCTTACTCTAGGAGATTTTCAAGGTAGAGAAATTGACCTGTGGTGGAATAGGTGTCTAAGAAGTTTTTGGATGATGACAGTTGTGTAATATCTAGAGCATTTACTCAATTTTTGTGGAGCAGCAATATTAGCAATTTTGAGACAAGGTGCAAGAAAATTAAAATAGAGCAACCTATTAGGCAAGACTCTGAAATTGAAGAAGAGGTCAAGACTAGCCTCGTAGAAGAATTTGAACAAATAACCCCTGAGAGGGGAGGAAATTGCTAAAAGACTTAGGGATCATGATACTTCCTGAATGGGACATTGCTAATGCAATGATCTTTGATGTAGTTACAAAGGCAAAAGACACCCAATTCAAAACTGAGGAGAAAATTTTGCAAGCCCATAAAGGGTTGACATATAGTGATGGTCATCAAGCCTTGGTCATAGGCAAACTCATGGTTTACAGGGCAGAAGAGGTAGATAGTGATAAAGTGGCCCAAATGACCAAAGAAATGGTTGATTTTGGACCTGTGGTTGCTGCCAAGGACAAAAATAAATTCTTGGAATTGAATGATAGATTTGAGAAGGCTTTGGATGCATACAAAGAAAGAGGGAGGAAGATAAACCAACTCAAAGGTACAATTGCTCAAATGGAGAAATGATTTGGGAAAAGAAAGGTAGGCATACAATCTGGCTAGCTCAAGATTGCTTATCCTCCTCCTCCAATACCACCTTTCAATACCATCCCAATTGTAGAAACTCCCACTACCCCTCAAAAGCCACAAATGTACACAATTGGGGAGCTTGAAGATGAAAAGGAAAAACCATGATCATTGCATGTAGAATTTGGCATTAAGCATGAAGATAGAATCAGAGATACAATTTTGTATCTAGTGGACAGAGTAGGTTGTTTATTTAGAATTTGTCAAAATCAATAAAGATATGGAATGAGTTAATAAATAATGAAGCGACCTTAAGGCCAATTTTGGATAAATGGATTAGCATGGATGATCTCATCACAACCCTTTATTGTCATGTGATTGATTTTTTTAATAAACGAGTTGAAATAACTTTTGACCAGGCTACTGCTCTCTTGGAATTTGATCACAAGAGAAATTTGTTACAAAGAAAAATGAATAATTGTTTCTTGAAATACCTTGGTAAAAATTTTGATCTCTTTCCACATGTACTTAAAGGTATGGGTCAGATAAGAGATAAGGAATGGGCTAAAGAATTGAACAAATTGATAAGCATCAGGCTTAATACAATTGTTAATGATAAAAAGTATATTTGGTTTGCTAGAACTATAGTAGAAGTGGTACAAGAACAATTATTTTTTATTCTTTTAAACAAGATTTTGAAGAAATAAGGAGAATTGGAAGAAATATCTTCAGAAAGGAACATAAAATATTGAATTTCAATTGGCTTGATGATACACTTTTTGACAAGTGGGTAACTGATTATGCTCTAGCAACATAGTTATTGCAAGAGGCAGTTGAAGGAGAAAACATGGACAAATCTGTTGCTACTGAAAATGTGCAGTTACTTGATGTATCAGTGCAGACAAAGGGAATAGATGAAGAACAACCAATTGCAACTATGGACATGGCAGTTCAAACTAATGATATGGTAGGGGATCAACCAATTGTGGTTAATATCCAGATCACTGAACTTGATACAACAAGAGTAAGCCAAGTGGTCCCACAGTTGGAAGAGCAACAAATGCAACAGAGTAAATCACCAAATGTAGTGGGTCAACAAGCAGTTGTTACAACAAAATTGGTTCCACCACAAGGCGATTAATGATAAAGATATTCTATTGCAAAGATACAAACAAGTGCCAAAGTTTTGTCTTTTTGTGATAGCGACAACTTTCATCCTTTTCTAAATTTTTTTATTTTAAGGCCAACTATCTTTTTCCCTCCATGCCCATAGCTTGTTGCATCTCACACTATATAAGTGAGTTCCCAAGGCTAGAGGATGGTCTGAGGTCTATATAACTTTTAGTGTTTGTGCTATTCTATGCAGTCGATCCAATTTTCTTTGGGTCAATTGTATGATGTATTCAATTTTTGCAAGTTTAAGAATACAAATGGATCTTGAATGACAGTTCTATCATATCTTGAATTATTCTTGAGTTTACATCAGTAATGTATTAGTTTCAAAGAATATTAATACGTTCTGAATATCCGTGTCTCTAAATTTTGTAATCATTTTCACATGCTTGTTATTTTGGGATTGAGTGAGCAAAGTTCATGCAACTTAATGCAAATTTGATTAGTTGTATGTCAATTCATTGTTGCTTTTAATTCAAGGAATTAAGTAATTGCCTCCATAAATTGATGGGGTTTCTAAGCATTCGAGAGAGATATCATAAGAATGGGGTGTAGGGTTAGCATCTGGTAATTTTGATTGCAAAGCAATTAAATAGGTCAAGTATGTACTGGTGTGACTTTGTATACCGAAATGGATAAGGGATTGATCATAAGTTGTGATGCAAATTGATGCAATTGTTTGGTTATACAAAGCACATATAAATCAAATCCATATTTACTTTTTTGTATTAAAGAATCAAATTGTTGGTCATCACTTGTTTGTAATAGTATTTTTTTGAATTATAATTAGTTGCTATAATCAAGGATTTCATTGCAAATCAAAGAAAAATTGTGAACATTATCTACTATAGGGGATAGATTTGAGGAGAGGAGTGTGAATGAATGAACTATGAAGAATATCAAATAACCAGTCATTTCCATCCCTAAGGTGTACCCACCTTGGTCTTGCAAAGTCAAAAGTGTAGAGAGTCCTTTGTGACTTTGTTGAAGTTGGTCCAAATTTGAAGAAAATTCAATTGAATATAAGAATTCACAATTTGTATAGCATACATCTTGTTTGTTTTGGAAAAGTCCTTTTTGACACATTGAACAAATATACATTAAATATACATTAGGTTTAATCCTTTGAGTAAATTAAATTCCCAAACTAAATATAATTCTTTGTATGACTTTCACACTCTCTTTAGTATGTAAAAAATAAGAAAAAAATATTATTATATTTTCTAATTATCATATTGCTATCAAAATTTAACTGTGATATTTTCTAAATTAAAAAGTCTAAATTAAGATAATAACAAGAACTAATATTCTTCGTATCATATACATCTTGTTTAAAAAGAATTCAAAACCCATCTTACTTGACATATCCAACAAATATATCTCTGAGCAAATTACACTCCAAACCTTCAATTCTACATTATGTATATCCTCCTTATCTTGTACATATGTTTTTCATCTTACTTGACATATCCAACAAATATATCTCTAAGCAAATTACACTCCAAACCTGCAATTCTATAGACATTATGTATATCCTCCTTATCTTGTACATATGTTTTTGGAAAATAGAATCCACTTATTCAACTTACTTTTGATTAGCATATTGAGACTATTAAAATTACTTATGTTCCTATCTAACAAATATATCTCAGAGCAAATGACACTCCAAACCTGCAATTCTACATTATGTACATCCTCATTTTCTTGTACATATGCTTCTGGAAAATAAAATCCACTTATTCAACTTACTTTTGATTACCAACTAGAGACTATTAAAATTACTTATGTCCCTATCCACGAAGATGGGGGAGGTGTTTCTGACGTCATCAATGTACTAACATTTTCACCACATCGATCTCCATGGACAGCGCCAGAGGAAACTATGGCTTCTATTTCTTTCATATCATTTAGGCCCCGTTTGGTTGCTGGCATAGGAATAGAAAATTAGAATAGAAAAATGGAATGGGAATGGAAATGAGGAATGGGAATAGAAATAGGCAATTCCAATCATGTTTGGTGCACTTAGAATTCGACTTGGAATATGTTAATCTCTTGTTTGGTTGTACAAAAACAGAATAGGAATAAGGTTAAGTTTTGTATTTTTAAAAATATTTTTCTTAATTTTTTTTTTAATTTATTATTTTTTTGGTTAATTCATTTTCATTTTTTTTTTAAACAAATAGATATAATTTTAAAAAAGGTTATTAAAAAAAAAAATTCAAAAAAATTCAAAAAAAAAAAAAAAAAATTTAAAAAAAAATATTTTTTAATGAAAAATTGGAATGGGAATGGAAATGGCCTATTCCAATAACAGATATTTTTTGGCATAGACATATGCTCATTTTAGGGGTAAAATTGGAATATGTCTTCCTATTCCCAATTCCGATTGAACTTACCAAACAGCGAATATAAAACATATTCTAATTTCGTTTTCCTATTCCACTAATATTCCAGCAACCAAACGGAGCCTTAGCGAAAGTTTCACCGAAAGTGCATTGACATTCTCTTCTAAATTCTTAACTTTGGTTGTTCCTGGAATTGGAACAACATCATTTCCTTGATGCTGAACCCAAGCAAGCGCAAGTTGTCCCGGAGTGCATCCCTTTCTTAAGCAATGGCACACAAATTTTCGAAGATACCCTTATTCTTCTCAAGATTCTCTCCTGAAAACCTTGGCAAACTCTGAAAAAAATAAGTCACTTCAACAAAATCACAGATTATCCCAGCAATAGAATTAAGAAAGCACAATCTTAATTAAAGAATATAGATGTAAGCTTAAAATTTTAAACTGTGAATATGGGTCCTCACTTTACTATGGCATCTTTACTATTTCTAATTTTACACTTCACTTATTATTTCTATTCTACACTTCACTGTGAATATGGCATCTTTATACTATTTCTAATCTTGCACTTTTCCATACTGATGATGGATGATGCAGTGTGATCCGAAATATTGATGTTAAAAAAATACACACAATCAAATCCAAAAAAGAACTTGTGAAAATCTGATAATGTTACTGTATGAATCCTCAGTTCATGAACAAAGGCCATCCTCACTTAATGATCAAAGAAAAGGCATTCAATGAGATACCCACTTTCCATGGTAATTATACTGCAGTGCCCATGAACTTCCAATATATTCTCTACAATATAATACACCTAAAACAGGGGAAAATGGGGCTTAAACCTACCCATTTATGAATAGAAAACAATTTTGTTGTTCAATAGGTCACATTAAAGACCACACAATGGAAAGAGTACAAATGGTAATGTTAAGTATCTACTGAAACTTATAAATGCAAAGAAGGTTTAGTGAATGCCTTTCTAAAATCATCATTTGCCAAGCCTTCAACAATCTTTGCCCCAGAAGAGAGGAGACCTCGACCCAAAGGGCTATATGCCACAATTCCAATGCCAAGCTCCCTACAAGACAAAACTTATTTGTTGGTCATTCAAAGTAGGAGGCAAAACTTAACGTGAAAAACTCTCTTCCCAAAACATAACATACCTGCAAGTTGGAACAATTTCTTCCTCAACATCCCTACTCCACAGAGACCACTCTATCTGAACTGCTGTGATGGGATGAACAGCATGGGCTCTTCGAATCGTTGCTGCCGAAGCCTCAGAAAGTCCAATGTATTTTATTTTCCCTTCTTCAACCAATTTCTTCAGTTCTCCAACCTGTCGCATAAAACAATAGTCACACATGTACTGAATTCTTATCTCAAGATGCAATCTATGACAATAGCCACACACGTGCTGAATTCCAATCTCAAGATGCAATATGTGACAATAGTCACACATGTACTGAAATCTATCTCAAGATGCAATGTATGGATATCAATTATATGGTCACTGAATCATCAAATTCTCTAAAGATAGCAAGAGCAAAACTCAAAAGTATAACACAACAGTTACACAGAAAGTATAGCCCAATTGCTACACTTGTACAGAGTTCTAATTTGAAGAAGTCATATATAAACGAAATCAGCTATATGGCCACTGAATTCATCAAATTCGCCAAGATAGCAAGAGAAAATTTCAAAATAGATTTTAACCTTTTTTTCAAGTTATCAATCCTAAACTTGAACAACAAATAGTTTGACTTCTTGATACTTAATTGAGATGTGCCAAACAGCCCTGAAACCTAAAAACATCACCTTGACTGTTAAAATTCAATTTCTTACTGTAGCTTCAATGGGAACTTTGGTATCAACGCGATGTTGGAAATAAAGATCAATGCAATCCACACCGAGCCTCTTCAAACTTCCTTCACAGCAAGCCCGAACATACGCAGGATCTCCCCGAATACTTAACTTACCATCTGTAACGACTATGCCAAACTTGGTTGCCAGCTGTACTTTTTCTCTTATTCCTTTTAATGCCTGCAGATCAACCCAAAAATCGTAAGAACCCAATAAAAATTTGAAGCAAAAAAGAAAGAGGAGGGTTGAAGGTATTCTTAATTAAAAGAATCCTACCTTTCCAAGGAGAAGCTCGTTAGTGTGAGGGCCATAAACATCAGAAGTATCAAGAAAAGTAATGCCCTTGGAAACAGCATGGTGAATGAGGGAAATCATCTCATCTTCAGGCTTGGGAGGGCCATAGAGTGCCGACATACTCATACAGCCCAATCCCTGTGCCGATACTTCAAAACCCTCATTACCCAGCTTAATCCTTGGCACTGCCATTAGTACTGATAATGTCTCCGCCTTTGTCTTTGAGGGGCTCTGTGAAATATCTACCACAAGTGCAGAACAAATGAAGGTTCACGCATTCTATTCTCCGGTATGCTCAAATAAGATGAAATCAAATATCTAGATGTCCTAAAATTAGGGTTTCATATTAACTAATTTGTTAAAAGGGCAATTGCATACCTATTCACAAAGTTGAATCATCCCGGAGAAGGAAAACACTGTTAAACTGATTGAAAGTGGCACCTAAATGGTTCGTACATCCGCATCGCCTGAATCAAATTTAATTCAGGGCAAGATCACTGTTTGCCCTTTCTCTTTGAAAGATATTTTTGTCCGTAAGATCCCTGTTTGCCATTCTCCTTGAAAGATACGTTTGTGCATAACTGTCTGACATTCTTCATTAAAGATATTTGTGCATACCTGTGCATTTTTCGTTCTTTCTAAGGTATTTTTGTCGGTATGATCACTGTTTACCCTTTTCTTTATTGGATTAAGAATAATTAATGAGATATACAGCTTCCTGCCTACCGCACTCCTGCACGAGTTGCAATTTCTTAATTTGACTAGTAAATGAGTCATGCCAATAAAAGCTTAAGTTCCTTCTTTCATAGTTATTATTATTATTTTTTATGTAGGTCATCCACAAATAAGTTTTTAGTGATCCGATACAGGCCTATGCATGCCTAAAACCTCTTCGGCTAAGAGCCAAGGACTAATGAGTATCCACACTACCAAATTTTCTCGAGGCACGATCCTAGCGTCATCCCTTATCATGTCTTTGAGCCTTGCACTTAGCAAGACTTGATCCCTAGTGGGCTTAACTCTTTATGCTTACTCCTAATAGAAAATACTCATGTCAGTCAATTGCTGAAAATCGAACATTGTTTAAATTTCACAATGTCAAAATATAACTAATGTACACTCTAAAACAAATGTCATTGTAGAACCATGAGCCACAACCTCATATTTATAACAATAAACCAAAAAATTACAAACCCTTATGTAAATTTGTTAGATTCTACCACCATTGCATTACATAAAACCACGTCTCTCCAAGGCATTTTGTTAAACAGTTTAATTGTCTTGTGCATGCTCCCAAATTTTGCATACATGTTTGTTAATCCATTGACAACTACAACATCCAAAAAAACACATTTGAATATTTGATGAATACCTATTCCCATTTTGGCAATGGTGAATTCATTAACTTGATGCAATAAGAAGCCATCTCAATCTCCCTAAATTTTGAGAGGTTGTAAATTTAAGGTGGATTCTTGATGCAGAGCATCTTGGGTCAACGAGCAATCTTGCATCACTCAAAAACATTTCTTGATTTCTATATATGTTTGTTCTTCCCGGTGTATTCATTCCTACCTTGAGGTTTGTGCTATGCGCAATTAGCATGTTGTTGATGACCTATTTTTAGTCCTTACCCTATGAGTGCAAATGTTGATGTGTCATATTTCTCGAGTTCTATGTCATTCTTTCCAGTCTTTGCTTCCTATTGTTTGCAATTTGTGAGGCATGTTGTTTCTTTTGGCATAGTTTCCTATGATGACGTGACATCTTGTGTAGTTGAGAGGCAACTCCTAACTTGTGTTTGGACCTATTCTTAAGAGCTTGTGAAAAATTGGTGCCAATTTCTCGGGTTATGGTTTACATCTGCAAGACTGGACCTGTATTGTAATTAAATGCCTGACTGGCTGACTTGTGGTCTAGCTAGCTATATAAGCACATGGATTTGATGTAGGAAGGTAGGAGAGCAAGGTGAAAATAAGTAGGAAGTAGCATGAAGTAGATAAAGATTGCGCATTTGTAACTTGATGTTATAATTCTTTGTGTAATGTAGCAATTTAGAAGGCCTCACAACCGAACATGTTGGTTATTGTTTATCTTGTGAAATCTATCAGTAAATCTATGAATTCTTTGGTCTCTTTGCTACAATTTTGTATTTGTCTTCCATGTGTACTCTTAATAGGATGTTAGTAGGTTTAAGTTGAGTTAATTCCATCTTATCCTCTAACATCTCCTGTGTCAATTCTTTGCATTCTAGAAAGACCAATCTCCTTACATATGTGGCTTCTATCTACAAAAAAAAGCATTGCAATATTATTTTCACTCTATGTAAGGATGTAGGTTCCATTTCCAAAATTTCCCCATAGTATATGACCACATTTTCTAAATTAGATGAATGCCCATACCCTATTTTGGAGTTCTCATTCTTGCAATGGTGAATTCATTAGCTTGATGCAATAAGACTCCATCTCAATTTCCATAAATTATGTGAGGTTGTAGATAAGGTGGATTATTTGCAAGAAAAACCAATCTCCTTACATATATGTTTCTTCTATCTACAAATACAAAGTATTACAATATTATTTTCTAGCAAGCTAATGACATGCATATCAAAACATGGAAGGTTTTTACTCTATATTGGGATGTTGGTTCCCTTTCCTCTGATTCTACCCAATATTATATGACCACATTTTCTAATTTTCATTTTATTTGTCATACAAGATCATCATTTTAATCAATGGCTTTGAATTGGGGTGTAAGTAAGCGCAATATTGTGATTTCTTAATGATCAAAATTGAACATATTTAAAGTGAAGTATTGAACATATTTAAAATGTAGTTAAAAATATGTATAATACATAAAATTTAATATTAGTCATTTAAATATTATTAAAATGGATATCATTTTGTTATTTAAATTTATGTTTAAAATAATTATGATAAATATTTTAATATGATATTTTTATGTGCATTATATATAATATATTTTATCTAAAGAATATTATTATTATACACTATAATATTTGCCATAAATAATTTTATGATTATTGTATATTTTATTTTAATTTAAAATAAATTATTAAGTTCATTCTAAAGATCATATTTTTGTTGTATTTATATTATATATTCTATAATTTTTATAAGAGATCAGATTAATATATAGTTATAAATGTATTTCAAATATACTTTTTATGAATTTAATATACTTTTCAATCAAAAGTATAAAAAATACTAAATATACTTATGTTTAATATCTTTTTATCTCTCCTTTCACCTCTCTAATCCTATCTCTCTTCCTCTATGTATTTAGTTGTCCCTCTTACCCTCTCATGTTATCTTTTATCTTTTATCTTTATCTTTAACTGTATCTCTATTTTCCTCTTTTTCTCTCTCCCTCTCTATCTCTAGACATGTCTCCCTCTTTCCAAATCTATTTATATATCTCAGTCGTCTATATCTATATATCTTTGCATTCCTATCTCTAAAAAATAACACAAACATCATCAATTGCTAAATGGACTATCTTTGTGAAAATGCTGAAATTTTCCCTATTGACAAAAAAATTCCACTTATTAACTATCTATATATACCACTTTCAATATTGTTATCCTCTCCACTTCCCTCCCTCTCTCTATATATATCAACCCTTTTATTTCTCTATTTATACAATATATATTACTATCCAACTTCCTCTCTATCTATCAACCTTTCTCTTCCTCTCTTACCCCCCTCTATATATCTTATCTAATTTTGATCTCTATCTCTTTATCTAATTCTCTATGTATGTCTTTATCTCCACCTCCTCTCCCTCTCCCTCTCCCTCTCCCTCCTCTTTTCAATTTCCCCATCTTTAAATTTATCTCTCAACTATCTTTATCTATTTAGATACTTGTCTTCCTCTCTACCCCAACCTTCCTTCCCTCAGCCCCACCACCACCTCTAGACATGTCTCCCTTTATCCAATAATCCATCACCCTCTTCCTTAATTTGCATTCCTACATATATTTTCAGTCTCTTCCCCATCTCTAACTCATTATATATGTATCTCTTTACCTGACTTCACGTATGAATTCTCATCTCCATATTTACCTGTCTATCTACTTTAAACTAACTACACTTGGGTAAGTGCACAAAGTTGTGGTGCCAAAAGGGGGGTATAAGTGGACACCTTTTTCCTGAAATCTACAAATTTTGAACTTCAACAAGAATTTGAAGATAGTTACACTCAAAATTTTAAGATATGAAAAAAACAAAAGTTGTAGTCCTTTGAATCTAGTTTCTAAACTACTAAATTTTTTTCAAGATAGTTTAGTTTTAGGTCCTCAAAAAAGGGGGCCACAAAAAGTGGTACTATTTATTGCAAAAAAACATAACACAGTACAAAGTGTGGCCCCCCTAAAATTTTAACTTTTTTTTTTAAATTCTTTAATCACTCTGGTCAAAAGTTACTTAACACTATGTAGTTTATCCTAGATTTTTCGAATAATTTTATAATGTGTATTTTTTTTTTAAATAATTTTTTTAACTAGACACATCCCAAAAACGTGAAATATATGTGTGCTCCCCCTAGAAATAATTGAAAACTAATCTAAAATCAAAACTTTTTTTTTTCAAAGTGTGTAGAATGGAGTCTAGTTTCTAAAAAACTAAGTTTTTGCAAAATTCAATGAACGAGCTAAAATCTATAGCCCAATTAGTACATGGTGGTTTTTGACAAAAAATGAACATACATTCAAAAGAAATTATAGATAAAAGGTTTGAAATAGTTCAAATTAAAAATAAATTATATGGTTAGATAGCTAACACAAAGACCTATAATGCTATGTAACCTAATCTTATCGATACCCAACCATGAGAAATCTTGAAGGGGAGCACACAAGAAAAAAAATCATTTTTGGTATGTTTGCTGGAAAACACGTCTCAGACCTGTTCATAAACTCCAAATCTTTGGGTTGGATCTCCAAGGCAAAACTAAGCCTTAGGCTCAGGTTTAAATAAGCTTTCAATAGCATGTGCGCCCTATAGCATGCACGCGCTATCTTAAAAATGATTTCTCAGTAGCACGTGCGCGCTATAGTGCACACGCACTATTAAGACCTAAATTGCATAAGAGAACTAGGCTTGGGGGGGATAAGGGAATGGCCATGTGTGTGAGAGAGAGATAGAGAGAAAGTAGGGATGGGAGAGGAGAGAGAGAAAGTGAAAGAGTAGGGGTGGCAAAGAGAGTATAGGATGGGAGAGAGAGTAGGGGTGGCAAAGAGAGTATAGGATGGGAGAGAGAGTAGGGGTGGCAGAGAGAGTACAAGATGCGAGAGAGAGGAAGTGTGAGAGAGAGTAGGGGTGGAAAAGAGAGAGTGCGGGATGGGGGAAAGAGATTGAAAGTAGGGGATGGGAGAGAGAGGAAGTGTGAGAGAGAGTACAGGTTGGGAGAGAGAGATTAAGAGTAGTGGATGAGGGAGAGAGAGAGTAGGTGATGGGAGACGGAGTGGGAGAGGAAGAGTGAGAGAGAGGAGGATGGGAGTGCATGTGTGTGAAAGAAAGAGAGTGTGGAATGGGAGAGGGGGAAGACAAAGTAGCTCGAGAGAGAGTAGGGGATGGAAGAGAGAGTAGGCGATGGGAGAGGGAGTGGGAGAGGGAGAGAAAGGGGGGATAGAAATGTGTGTAAGAGAGAGAGAGAGAGAGAGAGAGAGAGAGAGAGAGAGTAGGGGATAGGAGAGACTGTGAAAATGTAAGAGAGAGAGAGAGAGAGTAGGCAGTGGGAGAGGGAGAGCGAGTGAGAGAAAAAGTAGGGGATGGAAGAGGAGAGAGGGGGGATGGGTGTGTGTGTGTGTGAAAGAGAGAGAGAGAGAGAGTAGAGAATGAGAGAAGAGAGAGAGAGAGATAGAGAGAGTAGGCAATGGCAGAGGGATGGGAGAGAGAGAGAGAGAGAGAGAGAGAGAGAGAGAGAGAGAGAGAGAGAGAGAGAGAGAGAGAGAGAGAGATAGTAGGCGGTAGGAGAGGGAGTGGGAGGGAGAGAGAGGTGGAATGGAAGCATGTAAGAGAGATAGAGTAGGTATTGGGACAGGGACTATGAGAGAGAGAGGGGGGGGGGAATGGGAATGTGTATTTATTTATAAGAGAGATAGAGTAAGAGATGGGAGAGAGTGTGAGAGTTTGAGAGAAAGTAGGAGGTGGCAGAGAGAGCTCATATGGGATGGGGGTGAGAGAGAGAGAGAGAGAGAGAGAGAGAGAGAGAGAGAGAGAGAGTAGGGGATGGGAGAGAGTGTGAGGGAGAGTAGGGGATGGAAGAGAGAGAGTGAGTAGGGGATGGGAGAGAGAAAGTAGAGAGCGAGAGAGAGTACTTGAGAGAGAGAGAGAGAGAGAGATAGTAGGCGGTGTAAAGGGAGTGGGAGAGGGAGAGAGAGGGCGGATGGGAGTGTGTGACAAATCTAGAGAGCAGGGAATGGAAGAGGAGAGAGAGAGGGAGGATGGGAGTGTGCGTTTAAGAGAGACAGAGTAGGGGATGGAAGAGAGTGTGAGAGAGAACTTAGGTGGTGGCAAAGAGAGCTTGTATAGGATGAGAGAGAGAGAGAGAGAGAGAGAGAGAGAGAGATGGGAGAGCATGAGAGAGAGAGGGAGAGAGAGGGAGAGAGAGAGTAGAGAGGAAGAAAGAGAACTTGAGAGAGAGAGAGAGAGAGAGATAGTAGGCAATAGGAGAGGGAGTGGGAGAGAGAGAGGGAGAGAGTGGGGGGATAAGAGTGTGTGTATCTATGAAAGAGAGAGAGAGTAGGGGATGGGAGAGAGTGTGAGAGTAGGGGGTGGCAGAGAGAGAGTATGACAATGAGGGAGAGAAAGTAGGCAGTGGGAGAGGGAAAGAGAGAGGGGGGATGGGAGTGTGTGTGTGAGAGAGACAGAGTAGGGGATGGGAGAGAGTGTGAGTGTGAGAGAGTAGGGGATGGGAGAGGAGAGAGAGAGCAGGGGATGGGGGAGAGAAAGTAGGCGGTGGGAGAGGGAGAGAGAGGGGGGATGGGAGTGTGTGTATGAGAGAGACAAAGTAGGGGATGGAAGAGAGTGTGAGTGTGAGAGAGTAGGGGATGGGAGAGGAGGGGGATGGGAGTGTGTGTGTGAGAGAGACAGAGTAGGGGATGGAAGAGAGTGTGAGTGTGAGAGAGTAGGGGATGGGAGAGGAGAGAGAGAGTAGGGGATGGGGGAGAGAAAGTAGGCTGTGGGAGAGGGAGAGAGAGAGGGGGAATGGGAGTGTGTGTGTAAGAGAGACAGAGTAGGGAATGAGAGAGAGTGTGAGAGTGAGCAGGTGGTGGTAGAGAGAGCTCGTACAAGATGGGAGAGAGAGAGAGAGAGAGAGAGAGAGAGAGAGAGATAGTAGGCAGTAGGAGAGGGAGAGAGATAGGGGGAATGGGAATGTGTGTAAGAGAGACAAAGTAGGGGATGGGAGAGGAGAGAGAGTAGGAGATGGGGGAGAGAAAGCAGGCAGTAGGAGAGGGAGAGGGAGAGAGATAGGGGGATAAGAGAGTGTGTGAGAGATCTAAAGAGTTGGGGATGGGAGAGGAGAGAGGGTGAGAGAGGTAGAGAGAGTAGGTGGTGGGAGAGGGAGAGTGAGAGTGAGTAAAGGATGGGAGAGGGAAGAGAGAGTAGGAAGAGAGAGAGGGAGGGGATGGGAGAGAGAGTAGGGAGGATGGGGAGTGATGTCATTTCACATAGTGCATACGCACTATAGTGCATATGCACTTTATTGTGCGTACACGCTATAGTGTGTACGCACTATCTCAAATACCTAAAAATGGTAAAAAACCAACCTTGGGGCCCATTTCATCCATTTCTTGCTTTTGGTCTATTATGCACTCTGTTATTCCAACAGAAATCATGGGTTTCAACATAACAAACACTATTTCAACACTTTTGAAAGTTAGCAAACACCAAATTCAATCATTGGATACATGATTTGAAGACTTTTTGAATATTCCCTGTATAGAAAAGGTTAGTGCAATCCATTTTAAATATTGTTTGTCAATATATAGATACAAATTTGATTATAATTTGACATGTTATTTAATATATAGTGAATTCATTGAAAATTGTATGTTTGAATGAAATGTTATTTCAGAATGGTTAGAAATTTGACAAGTCGTTTGATATATATTGTGTAATCATTCAAATAATTATAATTTTTATATGTAATTGAATAATTTGTAATTTACACATTTTAAGTAATTTGGATGTTTGAATAATTTGACATGTAGAAATCATCATCATGCCAAGGAAGAAACCAAAGATTCAAACAAATGAAGAGAGGGAGAGAGATTTGGCAATTAAAAGAGATAAAATAAAATTACTATGTGAACAAAGAAAATTACAAAGAAATAATGAAGAATTGACTTTCGAAGAGGATCAAGAACCACTAGTACAAAGAAACAAAGAGGAAGATTTAGAAAGACAAAGAGAACGAATGAGATTGTTATGCTCAAGAAGACAATTGAATTGTGAAGCTACACCATCCTCCAATGTTGGAGTCATATCATCCGCTACACCATCTTCCAATGTTGGAGTACCATCTTCCAATGTTGAAGGCATATCATCCTCTCATGTAGAAGAGACACTGATTTGTAGATCCAACGATATACACACTCCATCATGTCATGTTGAAAGCACAACATCAATACATCAAGTAGGTGATACTCCATCTTTTACATCTTATTATCAAGGCACATCATCTTTAGTTCGAGGTACGCAATACACTCAACCTTATATTGATGTTCAAAATGTTGAGAGAATTGAAGAGATTAGAACACCTACTAGAATTCGTTTTAGAAGACCAAAATATTTGATTGATATTGATACTAACATTTTGAAATCAATGCCTGACAAGATTAGCAAGCGTACTTGTCAAAGAAAAGTTAATAGTATGTGGAGATTATTTTTTGAAGAATTAAATATGATAGGTCAATGCCAATTATTTGTTGAAATGATGAAAAATTTGAAATTTAGGCCTATCATGAAGATTCTTGGGCTAAGAATGATGGACGATTCAAATGAAAGAAATATTGTAAAGAATCTAATGAGTGCTTATGACAAAGTGGGTTCTAAATCACACACCAAAAATAGTAATATCACAAGACGAGTACTCACATTGACAATAGTAAGTAGCCAAATGAAGAAAGCTCCACTCATGAGAAAGACAAGCAAAACATTAAAAATTGGTAGAGGTACCCTAAGGAGAGCCATGCTAAGGCGTGAGAGATTAGAAGATCCAACAAAAAATGAGTTATGGACATTTAGCGGTAGACTACTATGAAAGGATAAATAAATTAGTAAAGCCTTGAAATTATTGATCGAAGATTTTTAGAAAAACAATACACTTGTTTCTCCTAATCAAAGAGATGTTGTAAGAAGGAGGATTGGTAGCCGAAATCGTGAGCCACATGTGAAACATTTTTTGGACTCAACTCAGACACAATTTTTTGCAAAATTTATTGTTATGTATCCTCAAATTTGAATAAGTCAAAGATTTTTTGAGATGGGTAAACCTTTTTATGTGAAGATAAATCACACATGCACAACTTCTTGTTGTAGGATACATATTGAATTTTCTAACCATTTTGATGTTTTTAGGCATATATGTGTAGTTTTGCATTCTTAGTTTGTTTTGTAGGATTGTGACATAAAAGAGCCACCAAGATTTTCAAGGGAATTCATATCCAACATTTTATGTGAAATAGGGGACGACCAACAATTTTACAAGACATCATGCTTGGATGGTACATGCTTATTTTGTGGTTCTCTGCAACTTTTATCAACTTGTCAACATATGGATAGTACGCATGCAATTGGAAATGAAATAGTAGATTACAAAAAATTCAAGACAATGACATATGCTCTAAAAGATGGGAAACATGGTAAAAGATGTGATCTAGTCATTGAAAAGATTCCAGTGTATGAGTTCATGAAGATTTTTCGTGAAAAGATTATTTACGAGTATGCAAGGCATACCCATAGAGCTTGATGGTTGGATTTGTAATTCAAGTTGTGCAAGGATACATTTTCATTGGATACCATTGTTTCGGTTGTAGATTTTGTAGAGAACTACACACTACAACCACAAAATGAGGTGCAAACAAAGTATTATACATTTCAATAGGTTTCCATATTTGTTCACATAACATTCATGCATTCACCTACAAGTATAGAGGATGATAGGAAGATTTTGAGGAGTACTATTTTTACATCAGCGATGATCGATCACATTCTACGGAGTTCGTACATGGTTGTTTTCAACTATTTTATGGAGATTTGGCTAACAGGGGCATATCATATCATCAGCACATTATTTGGTCAGACAATTGTGCATCTCAATTCAAGAATGCGCGGATGTTCTATTGGTTGAGCAGGATGCATAGGTTGTGTAGAATTCAATATATGTGAAATTTCATAGAGGCTAGTCATGGTAAGGGAGAGCACGATGGTGCAGGTGCATGCATTAAAAGAGCCTTGGCTCATAAAGAACTAAAGTACAAAGATGGAGCATATTGATAGATGCAAAATCCATTGTCCAATGGTGTAACGCTACAATGGGTCCAGGTAAGGAAGGTGAGTCTACAGTTCGTAGATTTTTTTGGTTGATAGATAATACTAACATTGCACTATATCAGGATTGTTGCACACTAACAGGATCTAGTGAGTTACACTCTTTTAGAAGCTCTGATGCAGTTTCATGGAGTATCCACACACAAAAAATGGCATGCTATTGTCCATCATGTGTAGAGGAAAATTGGGATGACTGTGAGTCAACTGAATGGGTGGACAAATGGGATATATGGGTGTTGGACCCAATTGACACCTATCATCCCCCACAAGCACTGGAAATGGTAGAGATGGATTCGTCTATTCACTTTGACCGCTTGTCAGATCTAGTGCAACCTGGTAATACATACATACATATACATATATACATATACATATACATATACATATACATATACATATACATATACATATACATATACATATACATATATATATATATATATATATATATATTTAATTTCAATATGTAACTTTATAACTTTTACCTAAGTATTTTCTAAATTAATGACCGCATTTTGTACATTTGTCACTGCAGGCCATGTTTTTGTTGTTATTGCACCTGAAGACAATGAAGAAGGGACAGATTATTATTTGTGTTGTTGTGTTGACGCCAAACAAAAAATGGATCACTCGGTTATAGATGGTGAAGGTTTAGAGTACCATGTCGGTGCAGTGGTTGTAATAGGCACACGGCTTAGACGATATCCTATGAAGAATCCTAACTTGTGGTTATTTAAGGATTGGCAAATAGAGAGGAAGATTCTTCATTATTCAAACCTTGTTGTCACATCAAATTTCCACTTGATAAAATATGGTGGAAAACCACATAATAAGATTCTTTGGAAAGTTCGCGAGTCAGACCAAGAGTCAATACTTGAGACATTAAAATGTCGAGCAGATCCAGTTGGCTCATTAGATTGAATAGGGAGAGAGGGAGAGAGATAAAAAAGTGATCAATTGGATCCAAATACAATGCTACAACCTCTTCCCCAAGACTATCACATGACTAAGGTGGACCGTATTGTTATGATGTGTAAGTGATGAGATTTAGTTTTTATTTGTTTAGAATCTAGATACATTATTTGAATTTATATTAGATTCTTTAATAGGACCCATTTTTAAAATCTTATCTTAGATTTTTTACTGTGATAATTCTTCATTTGTAGGTCACCAAAGAAGAAGGCTAATAAAGTTGATGCACAAGTTTGTTCAAGTGACATATGATGAGGTTGTCGCATTAATTGGTCACATTCCTAATATTGACACACAACTGAATTGGGACCAACTATTCCTCACAGGTTTACACCAGAAAACATATTTTAATGGAGATGCTCTATACATGTGATTCTCATAGTCATCTATCTTATAAGAAAATCATCACCACTTACATGTGATGCTCTATACGGCCTATTGTGTGGTGACCATTCCAAATATAAATTGTTCACCATTTCATATGAAACTAAACTATCATTTCTTCCCATATTATTGGTTTTGCTTCCCCTTCCTTTGTTTGCATTTCCTCTACCACCTTCTTGTCTCTCTTTCTTCCTATTGACCATATCTTATGCACTTATAGCCAATTGGAAACTATCTCTAAGCATCTTAGGAAAAATCAAGGTAATCCCATTTTGTAAGTTTTATATGAGCCCATTAAGATACCTTGCAGCATTTTCATCTTTATGCTCTAATCCACCTCTTATGCTCAACTTGTGAAATTCCTCTATGTAGGTCATCGAACCCATCTCCTTTTCTTTCAAGTTATTCCTTATCCTCTATTTTTGGATTGTATTATTTGATGGAAGAGGCACATCCTTCACCATTTGGTCATGTTTGTTCCACCCTTACAAAACCTCTTTTCCATTACACTACTCCACCATGTCAATGTTGTCCCTCTTAGCTATGTTTTGTATAGCTTTACCTTATTTTACTTCACTTATATCTCCATAATTATAATAGTTCTCTTGGGAATCTATCAACCGCAAAACCTCTTCACTATCTATCTTGCCATTATAGATATGGAAATCAGTTATTGTCTTTCTTCTACCACATTGAAATATCTTCAACAACCTTATCATCCTTCTTTCTTCAAGATCTAAGTCCCCTCCATCCTCTCCATGAGGATTCTCAAGTGCTTAAGCATCACTTTCTTGTTCTTCATGCACATCCCTCGTAGGAATCCTTTCCAAAGCTTCCAAGATTTTCGAGATGGTTGCATTTTACTTGCTTACTTGTCTCACTTCTCTTTACCTTATTGCATCTTAGTCTCTTTTGGAGGCATCTTCTCAATATAACAATCTACAACACAAGTAACTAATTTTGCACCCCTCAATAGATCTACTAGATTTGATACCAATGATTTGAGGAGTCAAACTAGATCCCCAAGAAGTAATAAAAATTCAGCAAATGACTTGTTTCAAGAATAGATTCAAACCATTAAACTAAATACCTACCCTTCTCCACAAGGGTCCCTCCAAATGTTCAAATTGGGTTACCAAACCACATTTCACAAAATATCCTTCTTATGAGGAGCATTCAATCCTCTAATATTCTATGATATGATATTCCTTTATAACTTTTGTTACAACTCTCCTAGATGGTGAACTGTCTCCCATTTACTATATCAACTTTACTTGCCAATTCTCTTATTTCTTTATTATTCTTCCTACCCAAACAATAATTCTTACCTTCCACATTAGGCTTGTACTTTCTCTTAGTAACCATGTTAAAAAAGGGGCTAGTAGTCGACAACTTCTTCTTCCTACTATTGACTTCTACCCATTGGCTTTGAGCTTTGTTGGTGCAGGAGCACCTAGGAAATATGCCAAGTTTCCTAAATCATTTTTGGCTTGTAGTGGTCTTGGCCAGACCACATGAATAAGGGCTATGTGATAAAGCCCCAAGTGTGTGAGTTGTGTTTGTAAATAGGTTTTTGTTGTGTTTGAGTTCCCAAGTTGCTTCTATGTTGGCAAAATTGCTTAAATTGCTTGTTAGAGCCTAGAATGGTCAAACATTGACCAAGACCCCAGGAGGATGGGAAAGATGGAAAAAATGTTAAAATTTGTAATTACATGGAAATAGGTTCATTTAACCATGTTTGAGGTCATGGAGCCATTAAATGCACAATAGTGCAAAAGTTGCACTTGGCAACTTTGCAAGTTTGCAAAGTTGCTTGACAACATTAACAAAAAGTGCTAAAACTTTATAAGGGCTTCAAGAATCAATTGGAAACCTATGAGATCTGTTGATTCATGTGGGTAAGAGGTATTTAAGACCAATCCAAGTCAGTTTGAGGGTTGGCACATGCTTTTGTACAAATTTTGGCATTGGAATGAAGAGCAAACTAAGCATTATGATGACAATTTTATGATTTCACCCTTCATCCACACCTTTAATGGATTGATAGGGTTGCTTTTTTCATGTGGTTTGATAGTGTATGGAATGTAGATGCTTTGGTAAAGATTAGGAGTTTTTTTATCAGTTTCTTTACTAGTTTGAAAAATCTTTTTAAAGTTGCCAATTCGCTGGTCTGTACAAAGCAATCAGCAAAGAAACCTCTATAACTTGAATTCCAATGGTGGAACAATGACGGCCTTTTGGAATCAAGTAATAGACTGTATAAACAATTTAAATATGTATTTTGGTCTTGTTTTGTAGAGGTTTTTATTTTTTCCCAAGAGGCCCTAGGCGAGTTTGCATACCCTCCTTTCTAGCCCCTTTACCCTAGGGATTTCTAGAAATCTTACTTTGCAACGTCTCTAGAATCCCAAAATGGTTCAAACACCTTCACTTTGGTTATATTAGATGACTTCCAATGTAAAATGAAACTCTTGTTTAGAGAAAACACTAAATCCACCTTTGGAGCAATCAATTTTGACTACCCAAACTTGTCTCCCACATGTGGGAATGAGGTTTTAAAATCATTTAGACTCTCAAAACCAAATGAAACCTCCCTTTGGATCCTTTACATGACTTGATTAAGCCCATTTTGACTTATATTGCCAATGTTGGCAATTTTACAAAATATTGCACTTTTAGTGCCTTTTACATCTTTTAGAGGCTTCGATAGCCTTATTACATTATTTAATACCTTTATAGGTCTTTCCTATCCACCCCTAACCTAGGATCAATCCTGATGTAGAGGATAGGGTGATGGACCCACGTAACAACCCAAAGTGAGCAAATTTGTAACAATGTGCCAAGTGACCCTTCTAGTTCCTGATGGGAAAATCCTACAAACACTCAACTCTAAGATGTTTTTAGGCTTTAATAGGTTTTTTCTACCCTATCTAGCATGTTTCCATCAACACCTTTCAGTTTCCATACCCTCCAAGCCAAAATGCATAATTCACCCAAATGTTGTCAATGCAAAAATTGCAAAGTTGCATTAGCAACTTTTAGGAAATAATAATAAAACTATCTATATTCCTATATTCCTTTGGGGTTTTACTGTTGCCAAACCTTTTCTAAGTCGTAGAATTGGAATCAAGTGAAAAATGTAAAAATGGCACTTTTGTGTAAAGTTGCATTGTTGAAAGTTGTAAAAGTTGCTCAAATTTGCAACTTAGTGGAAAAAAGGTCGTGGGATCAAACTGTCTTCTCCGTTAGCTCCAAGTGGCTAGGTAAACCCTATCCTCAACCTTGTCCTGTCCGCTTCAGCACTCAAACATTCTCAAGCATGCTGAACTGGAATGTCCCCAAAGGTCACTAAATGCTAGAGGGATGTGATCTTTGACAGGGCATATCTCAAAACTCGTGCTAGGTATGGATGCGATTCTAGTTCCTACAAGACCATGTTGTAGAGACCTACAATAACCTCTGTCTCTTTTTGGAGATCACATTCCATTTTCATTTTACAACGCCATCTCGGGTGATGCTGAAACTTGCAGTGTTGGCTAGTACAAAGTTGCCAACTGCCAAATCTCTCTCACCTTTCATCGTGGGATCAAACTGTCTGCTCCGTTAGCTCCAGGTGGCCAGGTAAACCTTATCCTCAACCTTTTCCTACACCCTTTAGCGCTCGAACATTCTCGGGCACACCGAACCAAAAAGTCCCCAAGGGTCACTAAATCCCATAAGGCTTCGATCTTTGATGGGGCATATCTTGGAGCTTGTGTGAGGTATGGATGCGATTCTAGTTCCTATAGGACTATGTTGCAGATACCTACAATAAATTCTCTCACTTTTTTGGAGATCATATTCTGTTTTCATTTTACAACGCCATCTCGGGTGATGCTAAAACTTGCAGTGTTGGCTAGTACAAAGTTGCTAACTGCCAAATCTCTCTCACCTTTCCTCGTGGGATCGAACTGTTTACTTCATTAGCTCTAGATGGCCAGGTAAACCCTATCCTCAACCTCATCCTACCCCTTTCAGCACTTGAACATTCTCGGGCACGCCGAACCAAAATGTCCCCAAGGGTCACTAAATCCCATAGGGTTGCGATCTTTGACGGGGTATATCTCGGAGCTCGTGTGAGGTATGGATGCGATTCTAGTTCCTACAGGACCATGTTGCAGAGACCTACAATAACCTCTCTTTCTTTTTGGAGATCACATTTCATTTTCATTTTACAACGTCATCTCGAGTGATGCTGAAACTTGCAGTGTTGGCTAGTACAAAGTTGCCAACTGCCAAATCTCTCTCACCTTTCATCGTGGGATCAAACTATCTACTCCATTAGCTCCGGGTGGTCGGTTAAACCCTATCCTCAACCTCGTCCTGCCCCCTTCAATGCTCAAACATTCTCGAGCACGCCGAACCAAAATGTCCCCAAGGGTCACTAAATCCCATAGGGTTGCGATCTTTGACGGGGCATATCTTGGAGCTCGTGCGAGGTATGGATATGATTCTAGTTCCTACAGGACCGTGTTGCAGAGACCTACAATAACCTCTCTCTCTTTTTGGAGATCACATTCCATTTTCATTTTACAACACCATCTCGGGTGATGCTGAAACTTGCAGTGTTGGCTAGTACAAAGTTGCCAACTGCCAAATCTCTCTCACCTTTCATCGTGGGATCGAACTATCTGCTCTGTTAGCTTGGGGTGGTCGGGTAAACCCTATCAGCAACCTCATCTTATCCCCTTTAGTTCTTGAACATTCTCGGGCATGCCAAACCAAAAAGTCCCCAAGGGTCACTAAATCCCATAGGGTTGTGATCTTTGATGGGGCATATATCAGAGCTTGTGTGAGGTATGGATGCGATTCTAGTTCCTATAGGACCATGTTGCAGAGACCTACAATAACCTCTCTCACTTTTTGGAGATCACATTTTTTTTTCATTTTACAATGCCATCTCGGGTGATGCTGAAACTTGCAGCATTAGCTAGTACAAAGTTGCCAACTTCCAAATCTCTCTCACCTTTCATCATGGGATTGAACTGTCTACTCCATTAGCTTCGAGTGGCCGGGTAAACCCTATCCTCAACCTCGTCCTGTCCCCTTCAACGCTCGAACATTCTCGAGCATGCCAAACCAAAATGTCCCCAAGGGTCACTAAATCCCATAGGGCTACAATCTTTGATGGGGCATATCTTGGAGCTCGTGCAAGGTATGGATGTGATTCTAGTTCCTACAGGACCATGTTGCAGAGAGCTACAATAACCTCTCTCACTTTTTGGAGATCACATTCCGTTTTCATTTTACAATGCCATCTTGGGTGATGCTAAAACTTGCAGCGTTGGCTAGTACAAAGTTGCCAACTACCAAATCTCTCTCACCTTTCATCATGGGATTGAACTGTTTGCTTCGTTAGCTCCAGGTAGCTGGGTAAACCCTATCTAAGCTTCATGTGAAGCTGACACATTCTAGATTCCTTGACAAAAGGAGCAGACAACATTGGTTGAGTAGTGACAAGAAATCCAAGTGCCTAAACCACATATGCTTAAACTTAAAAAATGGTTTACTACCACTGGGACTCCCCTTAGATTCAATACATAGAGAAATGGAAAACTGATATGAAGCAACCAAAGTGAGTATTTTTGAATTAATATTAATATTTGAAAGGAATCAATCATGAGAAATAAGAAACCTATCAAGTCTCTAGTAATTTGGTGAAATTATTGTCCCTTATTAGTCCATGTAAATGCCCCTTTAGAAGGAGGGATATCAATGAGGGTGTTATTATTCAAAAAATCAAAAAAATTATCATTTTATGAAGAGGGGGAATATACCTTCAATTTTCTCATCCCGAGATAGAATGTCATTGAAATCCCTAGGCACAATAAATTTATCATCTTGAATGTTGGAAATAGCCTAAGAATAAGAATCCAAAGGTTCTATCTTATCATCACATGTAGAAGTAGGGCCATATATATTGAGCACTGTGAATGACATACCAAAATTAGTAACAACTACTTGCCACTAGTTAGGAAAAGACTGAATATATAGCAATGCAAGATTTATGATTCCAAAGAATACATGAACCACTCGAAGCACCTGCAACATGAACATGAAATGAGTTCCACTTAGTCAACTTTGCAATTATAGAAGAATATGATTATTGAGACAATTTTGTTTTTTGAAGCAAAATTACATCAGCACCACCCACATCAAGTTAGATTAGAGAGGACATCTTTTGTCTGACACTTCATGAAAGGTCCCTCATTCTTCTAAGGAGTGCCTTTTGCACCCCTTTTCCTTTTGCTATCTATCAAAATTTTTTCCAAAGTAGCTTGAATACCAATGTCAATTTTCTCCTTAATCTTTTAAGCATTAGGTTTTCTTTGTTGTCTCTTACAAGTAGACACTTGAATTGAATCAGGCATGGGAGTTTGATGTGGAGAATAGCTTTGCAAAGGATCAAAATTCTTCTTAGAGTCCTTATTCGCAAAATATGATTTACTAATAGGTACCTTATGCACAACCAAGTTATAATTAGTTAAATCCTTATAGAAATTATCAACTATTATAGGACTGTAATGAATAAAAGGAAACATTATTGGGGTTACATGGATTAGTAACTATCACTATTCCCTTAAATAATAATGAGAACTGTTGTATACACATAGCCAAAACTAAACAAAATTGTTGTTTCAAATGTTGTTATAGGGACACTAGCTAAATAGCCTAATATTTGCACAACAAAAAGTGGGTAAAGTAAGAAAAACCTTTAATTGATGAGAAAAATAAGAAATCTAAGGAGGAGATGGCTTTAGTGCAACCAATTATATCACCAAGTACAAGATCAATCACATTACAAGACAAGAAAAAGATGAAAAAGAGTAGAAGAGATAAGGTAATATTAGATGAAGCTATCATACTTTCAATCTATGATCATACAAAATTGGATTTTGATGCTATGATAAATTATGGAGAATTGTGAAGGGGAAAGATGCAAAAGAGAAAGATAGGAAGTGAAGTACAAACAAGTATTATAAGATGTGAAGGACATCTTATTACAAATTATTCTAGATGCACCAGCCAATGACAAACCTCCAATGATTGATCAATTAAGTTTACTTGTAAAATAGGTAAATGCACCTAATGTTGATGTTAATGAAAATTTGATACAATTAGAAGAGAAAAGAATAGAGAAGAAGATTATGGAGAAACTAAATGAGTCCATTACTGCTCAACAAGTTGAACTTGGTGGTATTACAACCGAGCTAGAAAATATTCTTAAGGAGATAATCCACCTACTCTAATAGTTATGTGATGTACTACATTTGAAACAATATATTTTAAAGAAAGTTGAAAAATATTGATGAGGATTTAAAGAATAGTGTTTTTAAGTTAATTGAGGTACCTTAGTTAATCCAAGTTGATTTAAGTAAAGACATGGACAAGATGAGAAGAAAAAGTCTTGAATTTCAAGCACTCTTGATACCTTTCTTGGAACTCATACAAAAGAATGTTAATAAGGTTAGATAACTTATTCTTACTCTTAAAATGTTTATTATTTAACATGTGATTGAAATTTGAATGGAGATACATCCACAACACTTGGCATTGGATGGCCACTTGGTAAATATTAAGTCTATCTCTCTAATATTTGTAGACCACTATTTTGTTGGATAGAGTAATTTCAAACTACTGATTTCTTTAATGGAGTTCCTAATAAATCTCAAGGTTCTCATTTAGGTGACCAATTGCTAGGAGGTCCACAAATATTGCCTAATAAAGTCTACTGCCAATCAATATTGTATAAAAAATTCAAACGAATTAGGTATTGAATTAAACTTGATAAACAAATGATAAAGAAGGAAAACTTTAAACATGAACAAGATCATAAATCATATGACGATGACATATTGTAAATGCTTAACTTATGCTTAAACAATGATAAAGTTTATTGTTAATCAATATTCTATCAAATTTTTGAATAGATTTGGTATTGAATTTAATTTCATACATGCACATATCTAATTTAATGTCATACACGAACATATCTAATTTAATGTCATACATGAACAAACATGAACAAACATATCATATCATATTTCGTATATGAACAAACATATCATATATTAACCAATAATGTCATAAGTCGAATAATGTCATACATTGAATAAATGTCATACATCAAATATAGAATTTCATATACATCAAATGTGTATTGAATATGTCCACTGATGCCTATATATATACATGTCTAGATCAACTACATCTTTTCCTTCCCATGAGGGGAAGGAAACAAGTCTCTCGACGTCCTTTTCTATTTTGTGGAGGGAGATAGTGGAGATGACGGGGCCCTCTTGACACGCTCACTCAACCTCTTGTTGAGGCTCTTCTCTAGCTCTAACCGATACAAAGAAAGTAGATATGAATCAATATTTATTATACGTTGAAATCAAATATATGTACACACAAAATCAATTATTTTCTTACTACCAACAAATAGTCACTCTGTAAGTTCACCTCAAATGCTCGTGGATGGTCAGGCGTGACGAGACCCTACAACAATTCAACAAATATAATCACTTATAAATACACATATCACCAACAAAAATATTGTACCCAAGTAAATATCACCAAAGTCATCTTACACCCACCAATTCCAACCCAAGTTTTGATTGTGGCTCCAAGATATTTAAAGCGTGTGAAATTTGATCTAACAACTTATTTTTGGGTTTAGAGAGAAAATACATGTCATAAATGGTAAGATAAGGTCCAATAAATGAAAGGAATTATTTGATTGAAGTTGAAATAGAGAAGCACACTTATAGATAAGGGTACCCATAATGTATATTAAAATGGGGCTAAAAATAATACCAAATAAGTGTTCTTACTTTTTCAAATGATACATGTAGTCCCCACTTTATTGGAAGCATGTGTCCACCTCATTCACACAATAAAGTAGAAGAAAAAAAGAGAAAGAGGTAAAGATTTTGGGAAAACTACAAGGAGATTAAATATCACCAAGCTAAAGGACAAAAGCTCCCAAACCAAGAATATTAACTATTACATTCATTTGCAAGGATACATAAAAGAACAACAAAATCCTAAAGCTTACTAAGATTCCAAGTCAACTAGTTGAAGAGACCTCACTCAAGAAAATGTCTCAATCTCAGGCATCGTGTTGTAAAAGCTATAGAAAAAGCTCAAGTGGTCACTTGAGAAAAGAAAGAGAAAAAATAAAAGATAAGAAAATACTCAATGATTTATCCCACTAGCATAGCTATAAGAGTATGAAAAGAAGAGAGAAGGGCCATGAATCCAAAAGTCTAGTAAGTTATCTTATCCAAGTTTATTTTTTATGAGAGGAGGAGGAGGACGAGAATGAAAGAATGTAGAATTTTGTTATGCTAGTTCCATTCATCCCAAAGAAATAGTGAAGGAGAGTTGATGGTGTTAATTCCAAAAACTATAGTTTCTTTGAATCCTAAGGATATGCCTAGTTTTATTATCAAGTTCAACATTTGACTTTGGCCTATGAATAATATTAATTTAAAACACAAATTCTCCTGCACTTATGACTCTACTAGACCAAGGTGAGTATATCTAATCACCAATTATATCTTTAAACTTGACTATTATTTATAGAAAACATATAACTTCCATCTTGTAGGTCCTACTCCTAGTTGCAATCAACTTGGAATAAAACTAATCTTCTATTCCTATCTTTACTTTTAATTTCATTATCTCCTACTCTTAGTCCTCATACCTTTATTTGATTTTCCTACTTCTTCTCTACTTCTAAGTTCAATATGTGCTCCTAGTTCTTCTTTGTCTAATTCTTTCACTGCCACTTCTACCTTCACTCCTAGTTTTTGAATTAAAAGTAGCCAAAACTAGGGGGCTGACCATTTAACAACAAATTAACCTACTATTGGCAGATAACCATTAAACAAAACTACCCCTTACCACTTAGTAAAACAAAAACAAGGTTTCGATCCATAATTAAAAGAGTATCAGTAGGCCTAACATACATACTACTTGTGTAAAAACCATAAAAGATATAGTAATATATAAAAAAAGGTTAACATTAGAAATTTTGAGATTAACTATTATAAACAACAACTAAAATGAAGAAATTTCTTTCATACCTCCATCAGTGGCTATGAGCTAGCCACAGCTGCGGCCACTCCACTATCAATAGACTGTCGTAAATGAGGAGGTGTGTCCGACATCATGAGCTACATGTCATACAATACACGTTACATCTAACATGAAATATAAAATAAATATAATCAAATGAATTAAATTAACATGAAACAACTGTACTTGTGTGAAGCTCGTATGATGTCTATGCTCCAAGTTTGTGGTAAAGGTTGAGGGTCCTATGGAGAACTGATGCACATACATAATGTTTTTTGTCAATCCTTAATATAATTACGTAATAAATATATGTATTAATAAAAATGATTAAATCGATACATACCTCAGGACTCGTGGAAGGGACAAAAAATGGGCCTGGAGGATCGCTGCTAGGCCCAACAACACTCTGACCCTGAATTTTGAACAATGTTAATAGATGATAATTAATTAATCATTCACTATACATATGAAATGTGATCAAATTAGTAAATTATAATTGTAATTTACCTGTGTGTCAATGCCAAATGTGTCGTTTAGGAATTGATCGGTGACAAACCCATCATCTGCACCATCTCCAGCATGAGTGACAAATGTGCACAGGGATTCACATGAAGTGCACATGTGACCACGATGCACAGAAGGCTCCCCCTCAACTAATGGGCTCATGGAATGGATGAGGGTCTGCGTCAAAGCATTAATGGTCCCTAGAGTGCTGGCCTCTACATTTTCCTTTACAACTGAAGGAATAGTCACATGCTCACATTGTGGCTTGACCACAGGTGCCCTAACTACATTCGGGTCATGACGTGCTCTTGGCCTCTCAAATGATGACCCCCCACCTCTATCTTGGGAGTCTAATATATCAAAATAATTGGGGATCTCCCCAAGGAAAAACTCACAATATAATTTCTTCAAAAAATACATGGGGACCTCATGATTGTTGCAAGGAGGGGCATCAAAAACCATCCACCATCTATCCCAAAAATTATTTCTAATAGCATCGTGTATGCACCAATGGATGGGGAATCATTCAGTACCATCTCTAATAGTATTTTGCTCACCGGGTTTTCTAAATAATGCACATATACTACCTTTTGGTATTTCTTTTTTTTTTTAACATCTTCATATGACAATTTATTTGCATAAAATCTTTTTTGTTCATCCCTCTTAACCTGCCAAATATCTAACTGACCACTAACTAAGGCTATCTAGGTGTTAATGGATTCGAGGGATGATGCCAATTGAGCCCTCATTGGATTGGTTTGTCTGGATTCTTTCAACCAAACAATGAGTCTTTCTAATTCAATTTTGCCTCTCACTATTTAATTTATTATATTTTCTTGTGTGCTTGGTGGAGGTCTTGCAATTGGTTCAGGTTGTGGAATTTGTTGTTCTTCTTGAGGAGGGTTTTGGTTTTGAGATTCTTGAGGGTTTTGATGTTCTTGTGGATTTTCTAGTTGATTATGAACATTTCCTAATAAAAAAATAATTGAAATCCAAATAAATAAACAAATCTAAATGAAATTTGTAAAAACCCTACAAAACAATATAAAAAACTTACAAAACAATATGAAAAATATATCAAACAATGTAAAGTTAGGTTTATATCACTTACGGTGTCGTCATGGGTGCGCTTGTGGTCTTGGATTTCATCGACAAGGAGGCATTTTGGCAAATGGTGGTGAAAATGTTAAGTCTTCAACTCACGTACGTGTTGCTTGCTATAGGAGTAGAAGAAAATACTGATGAAAATGATGGGTTGCGGGTCTGCAGCCCATCATATATACTTTTTATGTTTTTAAATAGCATGTACGCGCTATTTAAAATAGGAAAAAAAAACTACTTGTCACCTTTTTGGCACCACAACTCGGTGCATATGCCCACTTATGACAAGAACTTTGACGTATTGCTTGTTCTTTGAAAGATACTTTTATCAATAAGATCAATGGGTTGGATTGATCGATTGTTGCCCACTTCAAATAAAGGGAAAATTTGTAGAAAACTTAGAGGTTATCTGGAAAAAAAACTCAATGCATACCCAATCATGCAGTATCCTATTTGTACTTGTAGGCTTAGGCTTGGGTTTATGTAAACCAGTTTAATAAGATGCATATAGTTTACTATCAATTAATTTATTACTATCAATAGCATATTGGTGTATGATAGGTATGCCAAAGATATATACTAAAGATCAATTAAGAGGAGAGGGGTAGATTAAAAAAAATGGCATTACTCTTTGTGAATAATTATAATTCTCTTTCTAGATCTTTCTATCTCTCTAGCTCTACCTACATTTTTAGTGATGTTAACAATGTTTTCTACTTCAAGAATAATGCAATATGAGTTCCTAGATTTCTATTTATGATAGATGAAGGGTAATGCATTTTCATTTTATTATCATAATTTTTTTATAGGTTTTACATTAGACCCCTTTAAAATGTAGATAAAACTTGACAGTAGCTATCAACAATTCCACATGTTAAATTTGGGGGCTTTGAGAAGACATTTATTTCCTTTCATAATAAATATATAAATTAGTATATAATACTTATGGTGCATCTCACCTATGCTTATTTAATTGGGTGTTGCATCACATTTTATGATAGCGATAAACTTGATTGGAGATTCTTTGGAATAGTTATGTGGATCCACCCTTCTTTCCATAGCTATGTGGAAAATAAACTTTGCCTAAATTTGAGTAAGATCATTGTTTGTCGTCCAATTTTAATATTAAAAAAAAAAAAATTATAAATAAGTTATTGATACTAAAATTGGAATTACTTCAACATTTTAATGATTAAATTCAAAATAATGCAAAATTTATTTTAATTATATTGATTACATTTCAAAAATTTAAATGCAATATATTAGAAAAATAAAAATAAGTTCTATATGATTATTGTTTTTACAATCCTATTTGATTCAAGGATTGAATTTTGAGATTGGGGAAGGTTGCGCAATGAGCTTTGCTAGGGTTTGTATGGTCTATGTCTGAGCCCTTTTCTACATTATTGCTTGTCATTCTGCATTTAGTGCTGGATTTTATTTTAGCTTATAATAGCCATGGCCCTCTCCGACCTAGTAGTTATTGCTAGTGCTAGAGTTGTTGTTGCATGTGATAATGGCCCCGTTGAGCAAATGCCTGTGCAAATTTGTGCCCAAGGTATTTCACGAGGTAATTCCTCTCCCGACTTGGTTCTCAATATTTCTGCTTTTGAATCTACTTGCCAACTTCTAGAAACCCAAACCCTTATTAGGTATTTTTTGGGTCACACTCCATCTAAAAGCACGTTGCATGAATGGGTTTTTAAGGCCTAGTCCCCCTAGGGGATTCACCTTGAAGGGATTCAAAACCTCACCAAGGGTTTTTTCTTATTTCATTTTGGTAACCCCTCCTAGGTTGAGAGTATTTTCAGCTATGGGCTATGGACAGTTTTCTCGTCTCTACTTGTTTTCCAAAGATGGTCTTGAGACTTCTGCGTCTCGGATGACCGCAAACTTAGGGTTCTAGATTGGGTCGAGTTCCCTAGATTACCCATTCCCTGCTAGTCTTTTCTCACTGAAATTTCCCAAACTATGGGCAAAGTCATTTGCGTGGAACTAAACAATTTTTTTAATGTTTGTCCTCAGCAGAGGGTCTGTGTTGAGGTCGACCTTTCTAGAGACCTTAAAGAGACTGTGGAAATTCAGATTGGTGCTACCACCTTTTCTCAAAAGGCTCTTTACTTGAATCTCCTGAATACTTGTTTTTGCTATCAATCTGTGAGTCACAAGATCAAGGATTGTCCTCTTCTTGAGCACAATTGCTCTCCAATGCAAGAATCCAAGCCGACTCTGATTGTTAAAAAAGATGACTAGACAATGGTTGTCAAGAAAGGCAAGGGTGCTGCTAAACCAAACCTTGTTTCTCAAGAACTCAGTCATCCTAGTTCCAGTGTAGCTCCTCTTGTGCCCTTGGCAGTAGAGGCTCCTTTGGTTGTGTTGTCACCGCTCATTTCAAAACCTGCATCATAGGGGACAGTTAAGTCAAAGCTACGAGCTACCTAGGTTCACATGCCTCAAGTAGCTTCTATGATTTCTTCTTTGTCTCCCTGTTGCTCTCACAGTCCTGAAGGCAATAAGCGAAGAGCCATCACTTTGGGTGACTTTTCATTTGAACCCTCTGCTTTCTTGCATAATAGTTTTTCCTTGCTTGAGGATGAGGAGAATATGCAAGTGGGTTTATAATAAATTTTCTCTCATGGAATGTTTAGGGGTTAACAGACCTCCCTAGAAGGTATTCTATTCATGATACCAAGCGTAGGCTTGGCAATATTGATGTTCTGTGTTTGCAAGAAGTTAAAGTCTTTGGATTCCTTCTCAACTTAGCTTGACATGTGATACATCTGGATGATGTTAGTTTTTCTTCTTAGCATGAAGCTGGTTGATGTGGTGTAGTCACTCTCCTCTCCCCTTGACTTTCTCCTTTTGTTATTTCCCATGGTTCTGACCCCATGCAGAGAGTAGTTTGGATTTTGATGTCTTTTCAAAATCATTCTTTTGACATTGTCAATATCTATGCTTCTAATGATACGATTGAGCACTCACACTTGTGGAGGTGGCTAGCTAATTCTTTGCCACCTGCCACTTGGTTATTCTACAGGGATTTTAATATGGTTGAGCTAGTTGTTGATAAAGTGGGCCTTTTACCTTTTCGATTGTCAGCTGGTGAGTGAGAAGCTTGGTTCTACATGTAGAACAAGTTGGGTCTTTTTTATCCCAATGTTCGTTGCCACCGAACGAATGGCATTTGGTACACATGGTCTAACTTTAAAGAGGGAGCTAATAGGGTCCTTAAAAGGTTGGACCATGCTATGATTTTTGCTCAGTCCTTTTTTTCTTTTCCTCACACAAGTCTGCTGCCTATCACTCTGCTCCCTAACATGACTCTTTCAGACCATTTTCCCATCCACTTCTCCATTACCTAGCATTCTCTCCCTCCTCCTAATTGTAAAACTCAATTTTACCGTAATACTTCTGTGTTGTACCATCCACTCACCGCCGCCCATATTTTACAAACTTGGAACCTTGAACCTAGGCCCTACTCATTCTTTGAGTGGATCCAGTGGCGAAATGATGCCATCACCCATAGTGCAAGGTTTCTTCGCATTTATGGGAGGCAATTGGCCATGTACAACAAGAGATCCTATGAGGCCACTATCAAATATCTTTGTACGGCCACTAAAGCTCTTGCCATGAATTTGTTTGATATGGATCTTTAGGTTCGATTTGCTAGCCTTCACCATTAGAAGCAAGTTGTAGACAATTATGTTGCTCGAGGAGTTCAACTCAAAGCCTGCCTTCACTGGCTGGAGGTTGTGATCAAGCTTCTAGGGAATTCTTTAATGCATTGAGGGCACACCACTCTATGGTGGGGATCAAGCACATTCGAGAGGGTCAACATACCCTCTATGAGCTTACTGATATTCTTCAAGCCTTTGTTTGCCACTATGAAATTTTTTCAAAAGCTCAGGGTCCCTCGGCGGCTAGGGACCAAGCCTTATAGGCTTGTTTGGCCGTCATGACTAAAAAACTCGCTACAAAACAATATGCATTCTATGAGTAGAAGCTCACTTTGGAGGACCTCAAGGAAGCTATCTTTTCCATGGTGGATGATAAGGCCCCTAGTTGTGATGGCTTCCCTTGTGAATTTTACAAAACATTTTGGGATGAGATTGGTCCAAACCTACATAAGGTTTATATTGAGGCATACAATTGGAGGCCTATCACATTGTTGAATGCTTCCTATAAGATCATTGCCAAGGCTCTCACACTTAAAATCTGTCATCTTCTTCCTCAGGTCATTCGCCCTGAGAAAATGGGTTTTATCAAGTCCCATTATATCTTGGACAAAATAATTGCTATGTGGGAAGGGATGGAATGGGCTCATCATTCCAAGCAACATGTCATCTTTCTCAAAATTGATTTTGCTAAAGCTTATGATAGGATTGAGTGGCCTTTCATTTTGGCCATGCTTTAGGCTCTTGGGTTTGGCCCTACCTTTTTGTAGTCAGTCAAAATGCTCTTTGGAGATGCCTCTACTTGCATCTCCATTAATGGCCACCAGTCTCAAGCATTTGGGCTTTATCGTTCAATTCCCTAAGGCTGCCCGCTAGCACCCTCATTATATGTCTTAGCAACAGAAGGTTTTGGGTATTTTCTCGCAAATGCCATCTCCTAAAGAAGGGTCCAAGGTATTTCCCTCCCAGATTCCCCTGATAAGCTTGTGAATGGTCATTTTGCAAATGACTCTTTCCTCACTCTCATTGAGGATGAAGAGAATATTGCCTCTGCTTTGCAATGTCTTAACAAATTCTATCTTGCTTTAGGGTCTACCATTTAGTGGTACAAAACCCTTTGTTATAGACAGTCTTACCTTCCTCATCCTACTTGGATTGAGCAATACTAATGGAAATGGGTTCAACATGGGGAAGTTTTTCATTTTCTAGGTATCCCCTTCACCTTCCAAGCCTTAGTTGTTGAGCTCTAGAATGCAGTTCTTGCCAGAATAGAAAAGAAGCTGGAGTATTGGATCACCAAACCTCTTTCACTAGCAGGAAAATTCTAGATTTGTTCCGAAGTGTTTTCCGCCACCCATGTTTATTATTCTTCTTGTTGGGATCTGTCAAAGGGCTCTTACCTCAAACTTGAACGCCTTTTACATGACTTCCTTTAGGTGTCAGATGCTTCTCACCAGGGCTTTCATAGAGTTGCCTGGGATTTTTGCTATCTTCCCAAGGAGTCTAGTGGCCTTGGCTTGTTGTCCACCTAGAAGCAAGGAACTACTTTATGTACCAAATGGGTGATTCAAGATCTTTCTAGCAATGAAGCCTGGAAGATTCTGTTAAGGCATTGCATTTCTTCATGCTTTTCAGTTCACCGGCTAGCTTGGTAGGGGATTGGGTTTCAAACCCTTTTGATTATTGCTGAACCTATTCAAATTCAGTGTACTTTTGTTACCAAAAGTATTTGGAAAGCCTGGGAAGTAGTTAAGCCTTGGCTTCACTAGGTTGGCAATGGATTCAGAGATGGGCTTTCCTTGAACCAACATAATCTGTAGTTGTCACATTTATTTTCTATTCAAGGTGTTCCCTTGGCTAAGGTGCATGGGGCTAGTGCTCTGCACTTTTTTAAACATGGAATAAGGACCCTTAAAGATCTTTTCCCTAGAGTTACTATGAGCTTGCAGTCTTGGGAAGACATGCAAGTGCAATTCCAACTCACTCGTCCAGATCAACAGACTTTTGATCTTCTAGTTTTTACAGTGCCTTCACATTTGTTACATAAAGTGGGCATTCAATCTTCTTTCCCTTGGTGGAAAGATTGGAAGTGCTATCCAGACACTCTAATAACTAGCTATAAACCTAAGCTAGGTTACCGATAGTTGGTTCCTCACCTACCCATGGTTGATGTTCTCAACCAACATCAACATTTGCAATCCTCACATCGCATTTGGAATCATAGGTTCTCCACCGTGTGGCACACCATTACTAAACCCAAAATTGTGCATTTCACCTGGTGTATTATTTTCCATGGCTTGCCTTTGGGCTCCCAACTGCAACATCTGGGAGTTCTTGACCCTCGTTGCCCTTTTTTTGGTCAAGTAGAGTCTTTTTTGCACATTTTTTGGTTTTGTAGATGGGCTCAATGTTACTAGCGATGGATCCATGATCTCTTTCACCCCTTTTGCCCAAAGCCTTTTTCTTGGCATATGGTTCTTCTAGGTGATAATACTTTGATTCCCTTCAAATACTCCAAGATATGGCATGCTTCCAGATTGGAGATCCTATTTACCATTTGGAAAGATTGCAATGTAGTCATTTATGTTCACAACACACTTGACATTACTGTGGTTATGTACTCTAAAGCATGTATTTATAATAATGTCATGTTGCAAATTCAAGTACAGATGGATAAAGTGGCTTTGGAGGTGGTGCACTTATAGGAGCTTTTGGCTCATTGGGGAATGCCCCTTATACGGTTGCTCATGTTCCATTGAATTTGGCCTCTGATGATTGTACCCCTCCTCATGGTCTCTATCGAGGATGTAGTAGTTTTGCTCGTCGCTTGCACATGCCTCACTCTCAACAACACCACTCTCCCAATGGTGGTGCTTTTGGTCAGCACCATGTTTCTAGAGGTTCTAGTGATCGGCACTGCTCAGCCTTGCCTCCCTAGAGGTTTGGTTCAGGGTGGTCCTCAATGGCTCCTCTTGTTGCTCCTACTACTAGTTGGCCCTCTGCTCACTCAGACCCCAAGTGGGTGTTTCCCCAACTGGATTTAGCCATTTCTCCTACTAGGCCTGAGGGAGAGAAAGATGAAGATAATACTGCTGTTGCAGATGATGGTTGGGCTCCCCTTGAGCCATCTACTCACCCTACTTTTGGGTGGGGCTCTGATGATAAGGATCCTCCTTCCTCGATTGGCGCTGCGCTAGCAGCATGAGGATTTCTTTGTTTTCTATTGTTTTCTAAAGTTTTTTGATGAATAGTTGATTTCTAGCTAGTGGCCATATGAACTCATGAGGTGATCCTGTATCACCCGACCCCTTTTTTTGTGAATATGTAACTTTATTGTATTTTTTTTAATATAAGGAAGAGACTATTCATAAAAAAAGGGATTGAATTTCCCTTATCGATAAAGAATAAGAATATAATTTTATATGAATTATAGTGGGTATTGCTAAAACCAAAATAATAATTGATAAGGCTAACTTGATAATGCAACTTTTAAATATCTAAAGAAGAGGAACATTAAATTTATTACATTCTACTCTTCAAAAGATTAATTGCAATATTTATTATTGTTTTGTTTATTCTTCTCTCCATTCATTTACTATTGTCATTCCTTGTATAATTGGAATGATTATGTAACATATATATGCTCCAATTTCCTAACCTTCAATGCTTAAATTTATCCTCGTTAACTGTTTCTACATTTTGTAATAATTTTACATTTTGGTTTTTTATTCTAGAAATTTTAAATCACCAAACTGTGTATTTCATGAGATCCAAAAGGTGGAGTATTCACTTGAATAGCAATTTGCAAGACTTGAATTCATTGTCAAAAGAGGAGGAAACATTTAAACCCACAACTAAATCTTGCGAATCAATCTTTCCTATTGATACATGTTTCTTAACTTATACAAACTTCAAAACTAATATATGTGTTCAAAACACCTATTCCAGCTAAGCCAAGATGACAAAAGTATATCACAAATGCATGTCCTACACTGGTCATGACATTGCAGTGTTACTACATGAAGATGGTGGGAGTGCTAGAGCTACTCACTGAATAGTGACTTCCATCTTCATACCTGCACCACCATAATGATTGGCAATTCAAAAAAATTATTTTATTTTATTTTATATAATATCATTTAATAGAGTATGAGCAATACAGTGATAATTTATCACAATCATATACTTATGTTATCAATATAGATTACATTTCTCTAACATTCCTAAAAAAGGTATCACATGTATTACGTTTTGATTAATTAAGTGTCTAAGTTAATTATGAGATCATTATTAGTCAACCAAAATGATTATAAATAAATTATCTTATCAAATAAACTATTATTACAGTAAATTACACATTAAATTGGTTTCACATAATAATCTCAATATAATTTATCCATATTGAGTTAACATACAATTATTGTATATATGTTATGTCTATTTACATGCATTTAGTTAAATTTATCTATATTTTTTGTTTATATATATCTATCTATATATTTGGTTATATAAAAGTATATCATACGGCAATAAAGTGAAGGTATAATTAATCAAATAGATTACAATTGTTTTACATTAATAATTAACTAAAACAGATCTTGGTTTACCAAAATAAAGATACATATATGTGTCTATCAAAATTTAATTTAATTTTTGACTAACTTGAATAACTTATTGTATTTGTCGTAGGCTATATTGTATTTGTCGTAGGCTATACTATTGCAATCAGTTGTACTTAACTAGAATATAGGTAAATAGACACAATCTTAGTTATTGTCATCATAACTAATTAATTAAAAAATTATTGTGTCTATTGATTAAATAATTTTTGTGTAATCATCCAAACATTAATTTTTATGATGACACAATAATGTACATTAATTAAAAATATATAATTAAATATAAATGTCATCATACTATTATAAATATTATTTTTTTCATCGGTAATACTATTATAAATAATTAAGTTGTATCCTAAATATTCATATTTTATTTAAACTATAAAACCTTATATAAAATATTATTCATAAAATATAATTAGAAGTTATTATAAAAGAAAAATATTTTAATAAAATAATTGTATAGTAACATATTATTGATATAATAAACAAAATATTTTTACATTCTAAAATATCGGGTAGTGCTTCCTCAGAATCTGCTCCTGTAAGACCCAAATTTATAAGCCAATGAAATTCAAGTAAAATAATTTTAATAGAAATACAATATAGCAATAGTATAGTTAAGTACAATAATCAATAGACACAATAATTTTAGTTGCAATCTTTCCACACACATAGACACAATAATCAATAGAAATAGAATATAGGTAATAAAAGTTCGATTTCAAGAACTCATTTAGATAAAATGATTATACAATATTAAAATAAAAAATTGCAAAAATTAAATTAATATAGTATTCAAAATACTTATGTATTTTTAATATACAAATAAAATAAAGTATGAAAAATAGATGAATTAGTGTGTGGAATATAGCTTGTAAAAAAATACATTTAGAGTGTAAATAGGGTAAAACACTTATATAAAAATATAAATTAAGATGAAACTTAGAATTATAAGAGAGGAATTAAAGTTTAGATATATTAATATATTGATCCTCCTAAGAATATTGCTCGACATCCGCTCCTATAATACTCAAAATATATCGGCCAATCAAATTAACACCCAAAATATATTGGCCAATCAAATTACATTAAAATAGTTTTAATGAATTTAGAAACTAAAAAGCTCACATATATACTTTTATAAAAATGAAAAGTGACAATAAGAAATAACAACAACATCCAAGTGTTTCACCATACTCTCCATTAATGTCGCAACATAAATAAGTATCATCATCATCATCAACAGCAGCATGGAGAAACATCACAGAGATTATTACAGCAAAATCCTTTTTGGCCATTATCAGTCTTTGATGTTGCAGCATACAAAACCCTGTGCACAAGGATCATCATTCTCGCATAGAGTCTAAGTAGTACAGGGATGAGGTGCATAATCAGCTTCTACCATACCTGTCATAACCACCAAATAAATTAGTGTTACTATGATTAAATTCAAACAAGACAACTTTATTTCCTTTGCCATAATTCTTTCTAAGTTCTATTGCCAACCAATTCCAATCCGATTTATAGAGTTAAATCACTTGCCTGTTTGGATCACTAGGTGTCCCATTTTGTATTTACGAATGATTATATTTGTTGGAATATTAAATGCAAATGTCCGTTTGCCCCTGGAGCCAAAGGCCCACCTACCACCCCTAACGGATTGCACAACAGCCAAAAAATTTATTATAGGTAGGTGAGTTTTCAAATTTGCAAATGAGGGGGAAAATTTTTTTGCCAGAGGACAAAAAGGAATGATTAGTTTTCATTCGATCAGTAGATAGAGACAGTGAGAAGAAGAGCTCAGAAGTTGTAGAGAGCAGAGAAAGTGATCAATAGATCCAGTTTGTTGCAGGGACAAAGGAAGTTCATTTCGTGCCTGTAGTTGCACGTGTTTCTTCTCTGATCATTCTGTAATTTGAATGTTTTATTATTTCATTCGTTCTATTGAAGCAGTGATTGCTCCATGCATTATTGTATGCAACCATTAGAGGTGTAAGTTTAAAGTTTCTAAGTATTGAAGTTGTTCAAGTTTTACCAATTTAGGGTTTTTCGGTTGAAGCCAAATGCTCCCAAATTTTGTAATAGTTTGAATCTAAGTTAGATAGTAAGCAAGCAGGCATATGTGATTCCATTACTTCTTGTTCATTGTATTTGTGAAGTTTATTGTTGAATATTTCAAGCTTTGGGTCTTTGGTTTTAATGGTGAACATATTCCCATCATAAGTCTACACCTGGTATTGACTTTGGTAGAAGTCATTTGCAGTTCAAACCGATCTCACTCGGTAACATCTTCTATTGAGCTCCTCCCAGCAGTGGCAACCGACCTCACTCGGTGCCTTCTTCTATCGAGCTCCACCTTCCTGTGGTTACCAAGTTCACTCGATAATCACACTACCGAGCTCACTCGGCATCCTTTGGATATCGAGTTATTTATTCTTTCATTTACCGAGCTAACTCGGTAAACTCTCCTGCCACCTTTTTTTTTTTTTGGTTACTGAGCAAAATTTATCACTCGGTAATAGTTGTTCCAGAGTAGATTTTTAGGGTTAGGTTGTGAGTTTGAATTTAATCTTGATTTTATAATTTCTCACATGGTATCAGAGCTTTGAGGCCCCACATCCAAAGTGAGTTAGGGCATTTGTTTTCTAAGATATTTATCATGGCAGGAGATGCAGGAAAGATATGGCAGCAGCCACCATCATTTAATGGACAGAATTATGATACATGGGCAAAGAAAATGAAAACCATAATGGTTGCAAATGATTTGTGGGAATTCGTAGTTATTGGGTTCAATGATGTGATAGACCCAACTTAGTATGCTGCCCTCACAAATGCACAAAAGACTCATTTGAAAGAGTCAAGGAGGAAAGATGCAAAGGCATTAAGTCTTATTGAAGCAGCAATGACAGAGACTATATTCCCAAAGATTGCAACAGCAAATTATGCAAAGGAAGCATGGGATATCCTTGAGACAAACTTCAAGGGGATTGATAAAGTCTATACTGTAAAGCTACAAAATATAAGGAGGGAGTTTGAGAACCTTCAAATGAAGGAAAATGAATTAGTTGCAGATTTCAGTTCAAGGACCTCCATTGTGATTAACCATCTGAAGTCAAATGGAGAAGACTATCAAGAGTAGATGATAGTGGAGAAGATATTGAGGAGTTTACCTCATAAATATGACAATTTGTTCATGACCATAGAAGAGGCAAAAAACCTCACTGTTTTGACAATGGATGAGTTGATGGGTACACTTCAAACCTATGAGCATAGGATCAATAGATCCACATCTTCTTCTACCCAAGAGCAAGCATTCAAGGCTCAATCAAATCTAAGAGGAAGGGGGAGAGGAAGAAATTGCTTAGGCAGAAACTCCAGAGGCAGAAGCCGAGGTAATGGAGGACAAAGAAATGCTGCAGTAGAAAGCTCAAGAAGAGCAGATGGAGCAAGTAGCTCACAAAATACTTCAAGAGGAGGTAAGAAAAACTACAAATCAAATAGGAGTAATGTAGAATGCTACTACTGTCATAAATATGGGCATTATGTAAATGAATGCTGGAAGAAGTAGAATGATTAGTTAGGAAAAGCAAATATGGCTAATGTGAATATGGGAAGTGGACCCAATGCTATTGCCTTCATCATGTGTAATGTTGGTGAAGAAGGAAGCCCTGAGGTTTGGTACCTCGACAGTGGATGTAGCAACCACATGAGTGGTAATGAAGCCTTGTTTTCATTCATTGACAAGAGTTTCAAATCAGAAATTAAGATGGGTAACAATGGAACCCTACCAATTGTGGGCAAATGATCTATTATGGTCCACACCAAGAAAGGTGAGAAGAAGGAAATACAAAATGTGTATTTTGCCCTTGGTATGAAACACAATTTGATGAACATTGGTCAGCTCATTCAAAATGGATACAAAGTGCTGATGGAGAATGATATGTGTGTCATTCAAGAAAAGGATGGGAGCAAAAACCTACTTGCAGCAGTTCAAATGACAAAGAAAAGAATGTTTCCCTTGAAGATAGAGACATATTTCTCATCTCAAGTTGGTGCTGCACCTCCCACACATTCAACTCTAAGGAGTGTGATTGAAGACCCCTCACAGCTATGACACCTTAGGTATGGTCATCTTCACTATGCTGGTTTAAATTTATTGTCAAATAAAAGAATGGTAGAAGGTTTTCCATGTATAGGAAATTCATGTGACAAGTGTGAGGCTTGTATTTTGGGTAAGCAACATAGGCTTCCCTTTAATTTTAGAAATTCTAGGAGGGCTAGATATCCATTAGAGTTAGTGCATACTGACCTATTCGGTCCTATGCAAGTTACTTCCATTGGGGGGAGTACTTATTTTATGACATTTATAGATGATTTAAATCATAGGAAATGGGTGTATTTTTTAAAGAATAAATCTGAAGCATTTGAATTTTTTTTAGAATTTAAAGCCCAAGCTGAAAGAGAATGTGGACACTATATCAAAGTCCTAAGATTAGATAGAGGAGGGGAGTATACCTCCAATTCTTTTGTAAATTTTTGCAGGAAACATGGCATAAAGAAAGAGCTCACAGCCAGCTACACACCACAGCAAAATGGAGTGGCTGAAAGAAAGAACATAACCATTGTTGAAATGGCAAGGAGCATGATGAAAGAGAAAGGTCTCCTAATTGAATTTTGGAGAGAGGTTGTGGCAATAGTAGTTTACCTAATTAATAGGTGTCCTACAAAGGCAGTTCGTGATAGAATTCCAATGGAAGCATGGTCACAAAGAAGATGGATAGTTGAACACTTAAGGGTGTTTGGATGTGTAGCATATGCACATGTGCCTAAAGAGCAAAGGCAAAAATTTGATGACAAAGGTGTGAAATGCATTTTCATGGGGTATAGCCTAGAATCAAAGGCATAAATGTTCTATGACCCATTGAACAACAAGATGATGCTTTCAAGAGATGTGAAATTTCTTGAAAATTAGTCTTGGTATGGTTCAACTGATGAGTCACCGAGCACTTCAAGTAAAGTGCCAATCATAAGTGAAGAGGATGCTGATGAACATCAAGAAGAAGGAGCAGATAGAAGAAAAGGCAAGCAGCCATAGTCATTACCGAGCTCCTCTAGGCATGACCGAGTGTTTGTGCCAAGTAGCAATAGCAAAGATTCTAATCCCACACTCTCCTCCCTGTTACCAAGAAAGACCAAGAGTCTTAGGGAGATATACCAAGATGAAAAGTATGAAGATTATGATGAGAGTGTTAATTTTGCATTATTTTCTCATAGTGATCCAATATATTTTAAAGAAGCTATTAAGGAGAAGAAATGGTGTAAGGCCATGGATGAGGAAATAGATGCTATAGCAAGGAATGAGACATGGGAGCTAACTGAATTGCCTCCCAAGAAACAAGTGATTGGAGTGAAATGAGTCTATAAGACCAAATACAATGCTGAAGGCAAGATTGATAGGCATAAGGCAAGACTGGTAGTCAAGGGCTACAAACAACAGTATGGCAGGGATTATGATGAGACATATGCCCTGGTTGCAAGAATGGAAATCGTGCATGCTATCATAGAAATTGCAGCTCAGCACAAGTGGAAGGTATTTCAAATGGATGTGAAGACTGCCTTCTTAAATTGTGTATTGAAAGAAGAAGTGTATGTGGAGCAGCCACCTGGTTATGAAGTAGCAGGTGAAGAGAATAAAGTATATAGGTTGAAGAGAGCTCTTTATGGGCTCAAGCAAGCTCCAAGGGCATGGTACAGAAGGATTGACTCATATTTGATGAGCAATGGCTTTAGCAAAAGCAATGGTGAGCCTACTCTCTACATCAAGGTAGAAAATGGAAATGTTTTGATTGTTGTCTTGTATGTAGATGACTTGATTTTTACTGGTAATGATAAGGCTCTAATTGGTGAATTTAAAGAGGCCATGAAAAGTGAATTTGAAATGATAGACCTAGGTCTCTTGAAATACTTTCTAGGCATAGAAGTAAAACAAATGCATGATGGTATCTTCATCTCTCAAGAAAAGTATGCAGGGTAGATCTTGGAGAGATTCAAAATGCAGAACAGTAAGGCAACCCCCACACCAACAACAATAGGTTTGAAGTTGAGCAAGGAAGAAAATAGCAAGAGAGTGGATCCAACACTATACAAGAGTATGGTTGGAAGTTTAATGTATTTGACTGCAACTCGGCCAGACCTAATGCATGCAGTAATTTTGATTTTGAGATTTATGGAAACACCAAAGGATTCCCATTGGCAAGTGGGAAAGAGGATCCTAAGGTATTTGAAAGGTACCAAGGGATTTGGAATTTTTTATACTGCAAATGATGATTTCAAGTTGGTTGGTTACAGTGATAGTGATTGGGCTGGAAGTATAGATGATAGGAAGAGCACTTTCGGATACATGTTTCATATGGGATCGGGTGCAATTTCATGGGCATCCAAGAAGCAACCTATTGTTGCTCAATCTACAATAGAGGCTGAATCTATAGCAGCAAATGCAGCAACATGTTAGGCTATTTGGCTAAGAAGGATCTTGATAGATTTGAATGAAAGGCAAGAGGATGGAACCACAATTTATTGTGACAACATCTCATCTATTGCATTGTCCAAAAATCCAATCTTCCATGGGAGAAGCAAACACATAGAGATCAAATATCACTTCATCAGAGAGTTGGTGGAGAATGGAGATATCAAAATTGAATATTGCAAGTCTGAGCAACAGCTAGCAGGTATTTTTACCAAGCCATTAGGCATTGGGACTTTTGTACACCTAAGAGAGTGTTTTGGTGTAGTTGATGTGGATCAGTAGCGATCCTTGTTTGTTTGGCTTGGGACAAAGGGGGATTGTTGGAATATTAAATGCAAATGTTCGTTTGCCCCTGGAGCCAAAGGCCCACCTACCACCCTTGATGGATTGCACAACAGCCAAAAAATTTATTATAGGTAGGTGAGTTTTTAAATTTTCAAATGAGGGGGAAAACATTTTTGGTAGAGGAAAAAAAGGAATGATCATTTTTCATTTGATCAGTAGACAAAGATAGTGAGAAGAAGAGCTCAGAAGTTGCAGAGAGCAGAGAAAGTGATCAACAGATCTAGTTTGTTGCAGGGACAGAGGAAGTTCATTTCGTGCCTATAGTTGCACGTGTTTCTTCTCTAATCATTTTGTAAGTTGAATGTTTTATTGTTTCATTCATCCTGTTGAAGCAGTGATTGTTCCAAGCATTATTCTATGCAGCCATTAGAGCTGCAAGTTTGAAGTTTCTAAGTATTGAAGTTGTTCAAGTTTTACCAGTTTAGGGTTTTTTGGTTGAAGCCGAATGCTCCTAGATTTTGTAATAGTTTGAATCTAAGTTAAATAGTAAGCAAGCGGGCATACGTGATTCCATTGCTTCTTGTTCATTGTATTTGTGAAGTTTATTGTTGAATATTTCAAGCTTTGGGTCTCTGGTTTTAATAGTCGACACTCAGTATTTTCTTTGGTAGAAGTCATTTGCAATTCAAACCGATCTCACTCAGTAATGTCTTCTACCGAGCTCCTCCTAGCAGTGGCTACCGACCTCACTCGGTGCCTTCTTCTACTGAGCTCCACCTTCTTGTGGTTACCAAGTTCACTCGGTAATCACACTACTGAGCTCACTCAGTATCCTTTGGATACCGAGTTGTTTATTCTTTCATTTACTGAACTAACTCGATAAACTCTCCTGCCACCTTTTTTTTTTCTTTGGTTACCAAGCAAAATTTATCACTCGGTAATAGTTGTTCCAGAGTAGATTTTTAGGGTTAGGTTGTGAGTTTGACTTTAATCTTGATTTTATAATTTCTCACAATATTACCATTTCTTAATGATTATCTTGAGAATTTCGTATTTCCCAATAATTTTGTTTGGAGATTTAATGAAAAAATTTAAAATATAGTTGTCATTTGTAAATTACGTCCATCTCCTTCAGAGATTGGGTATTTTGTCTGATTGTATTTGTATTTCTCAATAATTAATTAATATCCCAAGTTAATACAGGACTATCCTAATATTGGATTGAGAAATTTGTATACGTGGAGTTCAATATTGATTTATTTTGTCTGATTATATTTGTATTCCTCAATGATTAATATCCTAAGGTAATGCAACACAATCCTAAGCTAATATTAAGTAAATTTGTATTTCTCAAGGATTATACTGACTTTTTTCAATGATTTTCATCAAATATTTAATTCATTATTGTTGTAAACATTATTGTCTGAAGATTTTTAATCGATAAATTTGAAATGTTGTTCTCATTTGCAAATTTTGTCCTACTTCTCCTTCACAGATTGAATGAAGAAATTTGTCAACATAGAATTCATTATTGATTTAATTGGCCAAAGCTAAGGCTGGAAAAGATCAGTAAATTGCATTCACTAGTCTAAGCTAATATCATGCAGATATAGATTTAAAAAAGTTTATTTATTACCCATAAAAAATATAAAGTATTAAGTTTATATTCTCTAAAAGTTGTTCATCATTTATTGTTTTATTTGAAGATAATATATGGGGTTATTGTATTTATTTGTTGTAACATGTATTCAAATATTGCTTAAATATCACTTATGAAGATTTGATTTGTAGACTAAAAGTGTTAAATAGTTTTAAAATGATCTACTTTTTCCAAATTTAATTTTTTCCATAGTGTGTAGTGTTTAAGGGTGGTCAAGATGAAATGTGTATCCACTATTGATCCCTCTTCACTTAATAAATCTTCCAATAAAAATAAAAATTTGTTTCTATATTTTATTCAATTAAAATGTTATTAGTAGATTTCTTTGATTCATGTAGTCCTTAAAAGTCTAGTTTTATTTTGGATATTTTATCTATTTATCTAGATTTGTAACATTTAAATTCCATGCTCTAGTTACATCATATATATTTACTCTTTTCATCTCAGGCAATTTGACTTTCATGATCACTTATGTTGATTGTTATCTTAATATCATCTCTTGATGAATATGAATATATTTAGTATAGGTTAGAGAAATTTGAAGAAATTGATTGAAGAAGGGAAAGAAAAATATACTGGACTTTTTGAGACTTCTCCATCAATACTCTGAAGAGAAAATGCTATTAATCCTATTATGACAACTCGAGTGGAGTGGTCCTTATAGATTAGAGACATTGAGGAAGAAATAGTTCCAACATGCAAGTATGTATTTTTTTAGAGAATGTATTTTCATCTAAAGGAGTTGCATTTTAAATGACTAATACTTAAAGTTTTATTTTTAGGGAGTTTGGTATTGGAATTGTTCCATATAGTCCCTTTGGGTGTCCTTTCCTATCTTCAAGAGTAAAGATAATGGAAAGTTCAAGAGATAATGATTATAGAAAGTCATTATCTACTTCTTTAGTGACAGAGGCCAACCTGCGACACAAAAGAACACATTACACTATACAATCTATAGGACTCTAGAAATTCCCCACCCCACCCCATACCCCCCCATGCCCACCCTCTTTCCCTCAATACTGTATTCTCTTCACCAAGAACTTCCTTCCAACCCAAATGTGGGTCCATAATAACTTATTTATCAAGAAAGAGACAAATTGTGAAATTTAAGGAGAATTTAAAATTCAAATTTTAACAAACTTTGAAATGAGGTAGTTCTGTAAAAATGTTCTAAATTTTGGGAGGCACAACTTTTGATCCTACATTTGACACTTAGGTTAAATTGAGAAGTGATCCTATTACATCTTACTTTTTAAAGGATATCCTAATCAATCAATCTCTACTTTGGGAAAACATGATGTGTCTTCCATAGGCCTACCTTTCTACTATACCATATATTCCTTCCACTACCTACTTTTGGTACTCCTTCCCATCAAATATTGATTCAATCTCTTACTTCTTTGAAGAAGGTTACGAGATGATACATTATTCTAGAATAGGTTCCACTCTACCTTCTCAATATTCTATTAAGTCTTTAATGTTGAAAATAAGAGATATTGATTCCATCTAGTAACTATACCTCACACACATTCCTTGAATTGTGCCTCTTCACAATCTTGTAGGGAACAAGCTTCTTAATCTTTACTTGCTCTAGGTGTGCATTAGAAACCTTTCCTTCTACAAGTACACCATGATCTTATCTCTAATTCAAAACTCCTTATCTTTCCTCTTTTGATCTACCTTAGCCTTATACTACATTAACATCTTATTGACATGTTCTCTCACTTCCTTTTGTAGATTTTTGATGTTGTCTACAAAATCTTGTACTTCAACACTTGTCTTTCTTTCTTGCTTGATCTTCCTTATTTCTAGTGCAAACCTTTGGCTAGTTCACATAATTTTTGTGTAGATATTTACTCTATTCATCGTAAAAAAATTGAATTTCATGATAACTTATGTTGATTGTTATCTTAATATCATCCTTTAATGAACAATTTTGGTAAATAAATATATTTATTATAGATTAGAGAAATGAAGAAATTGGTTGAAGAAGGGAAAGTAAAATATATTGGACTTTTTGAAGCTTCTCCATTAATAATTCAAAGAGAAAATACTATTCATCCTATTATGACAACTCTAGTAGAGTGGTCCTTATAGATTACCTCAACATTGAGGAAGAAATGTTAGATTGTGGTGACTGATCAGAGAATACTATACATACTCCATAATACCTTTTCGAGGTTCGAGCTCTATTTTATCAAGATTTTGGGCTGGCATGTAATTATTAATTGTAACCCTAAAGAAGTAAAAATAGTTGTATAAAAGGGCTTAGGGTTGGGGATTATTTCATAGTTGTGATGCAAAAATTTGGTTCTTGTGGCAATATTGAGTTGTAAGGGATTATAGATTGTAATCAAGTTGTAATCATTGGATTGTAATAATATTAGACTTGCTATTTGGTGGACATAGCCCAAGGATTAGGTGAACCATGTTACATCTTGGTGTCTTGTGTTCTTTTTTGAGTGGCCTATTATTTTCTAATATTGGTTATATTTGCATGTAATTGTTATTTCTATCTATGGTTTATTCCTGACAAGTGGTATCAAAGAGAGGTTATTTTTTTAGTTATCCTTTATAAGAAAGTCTCACGGTTGAGTGGGAGCAATGGAAGATGAGGGTAAGCTGAGGGTTGACAGGTGTAATGGGCAGAACTTCTAGTTATGGAAGATGCAAATGGAACACTATCTTTATCAGAAGGATTTATGGAAGCTATTGGAAGACAAAGCCAAGAATTAGGGATCTATGTTAAATAATGAATAGGATCTATTGGACAGAAAGACACTTGGAAGCATTTGATTATGCCTGGCACCATCGATGGCATTTAATATTACAAAAGCAAAGACAACAGAAGAGTTGATGAAAACCCAACGACACTATAGGAAAAGCCCTCCACTTTAAACAAGGTATTTCTCATGAAGCATTTATTTAATATGAAAATGGTAGAAAGTGAACCTATTGTAGATTATTTAAATGAGTTTAATACTATTACTAGTTAGTTATCTTCTGTGGCTATCAATTTTGATGAAGACATTAGGTCTCTCTTGATTTTTTTCTTTTCTTGAAAGTTGGAATGGCTTGGTAATGGTTGTGAGTAATTCTATCCCTGGATCTAGTACCCTAAATTATGATGATGTGATTGGTGTTATTTTAAGTGAGGAAACTTGTAAGAAAACCTTAGGTGGATCTAAATCAGTAAGTGCTTTGAATGCACAAAGCAGGGGCATAACGACGGAGAGAGGAAGTAATTTTAGAAATTATGAGAAATCAAGAGGAAAGTCAAAGGGGAGGAGGTATCAATCAAGAGGACTGAATGACTATTGGTACTGTGGGAAATCAGGGCACAAAAAGAAAGATTGTTGGAATCGAAAAAAAAATGAAAGAGATATTAAACTAGATGGAGACAAGGAGGTAGATTTGGTAAGTAACAAATCTGAAGAGGATGCTTTGCTTCTGTCTTTAGAAAGTTTTGATGATTCATGGGTTTTAGATTCTGGTGCTACATTTTATGCTACACCTCATAGAGGTTATTTCATTGATTATGTCCAAGGGGTTTTTGGATTTGTTTATTCAGGGGATAATGAACCCTGTCGGATTGTTGGAAAGGAAAAAGTTAAGATTAAGTTGTAGAATGAGAATCTTTGGCTACTACACGAGGTAAGACATGTTCCAATGCTGAGTAAGAATTTAATTTCTGTAGGGTAACTCAGTGTTAAGGGTTGTGTAGTTACTTTTAATGATAAAAATTGGAAGGTTTCAAAAGGTTCCCTTGTAGTAGCAAAAGGTATGAAAGTAGGCACCTTATATCTTTGTATAGGCCATATTGTTCCTTCTACTTTAATTATTTTAGAGAAAAATAAATGTTCAACAACATTTGCTGCAGTTGAGTAGGGAGAACAAATAGTTGCTGTAAATTCTGATACAATGTTGTGGCACAATATACTTGGGCACATGAGTGAGAAAGGTATGGAAGCACTTCATTCAAAGAAAGTTTTACCAGGTCTGAAATGTGTTAATATGGATTTTTGTGAAAGTTGTGTGTATGGAAAACAAAAGAGAGTGAGTTTTGTGAAGACTAGGAAGGAAAACAAAAATGAGAAATTAGAGCTTGTGCATACTGATGTATGGGGACCGACTCAGGTATCTTCCCTTGGTGGCTCTCATTATTATGTTACATTTATTGATGATGCAACTAGAAAAGTATGGATTTTTTTCCTTAGACAAAAATTTTATGTATTTCAAACTTTTAAGAAATGGAAATGCTTGGTTGAAAATGAGACTAGTAAGAAATTAAAATGTCTCAGACCTGATAATGGTGGTGAGTATTGCAGTCATGAATTTGAAGATTATTGCTTCACTAATGGTATTCATAGACAAAAAACTATTCCAAAGACTCCATAGGAAAATGGAGTGGTTGAATGCATGAACAAGACTATAATGGAGTGTGCAAGGAGCATGAGGTTACATGCTGGGTTTTCCTTACAAATGTGGGTGGAGGCTATCAATACTATTGTATATTTGATTAATAGAGGTCCCTCTACTCCTTTGGGTTGTGGTATTCCAGAAGAAGCATGGACTGGTAAGAAGGTGAGCTATTCTTTTCTCAAAACCTTTGGTTGTGAAGCATTTGCTCACATAGATTTTGAAAATAGAACCAAGCTAGAAGCTAAGTCAAAGAAATGTGTATTTGTTGGATATGGCATTAATGAATTTGGTTAAAGGCTTTGAAATTTTGAAAATCAAAAAATTGTAAGAAGCAGGGATGTCATATTTAATGAGAAAGTGTTGTACAAAAATCTGTTGCAACAACATGAGAAGAAAGAAGATGCTTATGTAGTGTTGGATGATACTCCAAAAGCTGATGTTCTAGCCATTCTTCATGATGTGCAACAACTGCAACAAAAAATACCATACACATCAGTGAATGTGAGATGGTCAACAAGGCAAATTAGACCTGTAGAAAGATTCTCTCCCTCTTTGTATTCAATTTTACTTACCGATGCTGGTGAACCTGAATGTTATGATGAAGCTATGCAGGTGGATACTAGGATTGAGTGGGAGTCTACAATGAAAGATGAAATGGACTCTTTGCTGAAGAATAAGACATGGGATTTATGCCAATTGCCTGCAAGTAAAAGGGCCTTACATAATAACTATGTTTACAGGTTGAAAGAAGAGGAAGGAGGTATGAAAAGATTTAAAGCCAGGTTAGTTGTAAAAGGATTTGTATAGAAAAAAGGAATCAATTTTGATGAGATATTTTCTCCTATTGTTTAAATGACTTCTATTCTTACTGTTTTAAGTATTGTGGCTACTAAAGATTTGCATTTGGAGCAGCTTGATGTTAAAATAGCCTTCCTTCATGGTGATTTGGATGAAGAGATATATATGGCTTAACCATGGGGATTTGAGGTAAAAGGTAAGGAGAACTTAGTGTGAAAATTGAAGAAAAGTTTATATGGCTTGAAGCAAGCACCTCGGCAATGGTATATGAAATTTGATAATTTTATGCATAAGCATGGCTATAGTAGTTAACATTCAGATCATTGTATTTATTTTAAGAGGTTGGATGATAACAACTACATTATTTTATGTTTATATGTTGATGATATGCTTGTACTTGTTGGGTCTAACATGGATCATATTAAGGGGCTAAAATGCTTGTATATGAGCAATGTTAGTATGCTAATAGAAACCAAATTTAAATAAAGCTTCTACAAACTAAAAAAAATTCATAAACTTCAAGATAGACTAAGATGAACTCTCAATTGAGAATATGAGCCATTAATGGGCTCTCTCAATGAGAAGCTCTCTTGTTGAGTAGCTTTGTCTAAATAGATAGGATGTATACTCAATCTTATGCTTCAAAAAGGGCTTCAAATGGAGTTGGAATTTGGGTGTGAGTGTATGGTTTTGATGTAAAATGGCTTCTCAAAATGGCATTATGACTTTACTTCATGGATTGTGTTCTTTTGCAAAGGGGAAGGATCCAATTTATAGGCAAGAGGCTTGAGGGATTGAGGGCTAAGATGCAAGGATGGGAAAAAGCTCACGGAGGTCTTAGATTGCATGAGAGGAGAGCAAATGGATTGTGCTTCCTTACAACCAATCAAGGAGTGACACATGTCACATGGTGAGAGGATGGAGGAAAGGGGAAGGATGAGTCAACAAAGGAGGCTCAAGGGATAAAATCTTCATAAAGACCCTTCATAAGTGCTTTCTAAGAACATTTATGACTTTGTGGGCTTTATAAAGTTTTGTGGTTGAAGATATTTGTGAGAGATACCATGAAATTTGAATTTGAGGGTTTAGGGGGCTTTTAAGCTTGCTTAGGGTTGTAAAAATGATTAGAGGAAGGGTTAGAGATGGCTTAGGACTAGGCAAGTGGATGGCAAGTGGATTGCAATTAATGAGGGTGGGCGAAGGAGGAGATATTTGTTAACTTTGCCTTGAGTTAGCACGTCTTAACCCATGTTTAGGGAATGTGACAAGGTTAGGAGGGGATTAGGATTAAGGTTAAAGACATCTTCTAGAAGAGTCTAGGCTTTGGATGAGGATGAAGACTTTCTAGAAGAGTCTAGAACTTCCTACGATAAGATTTTATGAAATAAATAAAGTTTTATTTATTTCAAGGGTTTGGGTTGAGGAGATATTTATTAAAATATTTTTAATAAACATAAGGATTAATATTTAATCTTGATTAAATATTTTGAGTTGGGATTAGGGGTAGGAAATGATGAGATTAGCCTTTAATCAAAATTAAAGAAGGATTAAAAGATTTTGGAAGAGGTTATTGGTCTTAAGGAAATTGGCCAACTTTTGGGAAAAAAAATTATTTATTTATTTTGGAATTTTTGGTCAATTTATTAATTAAATAATTAATAAATAAGGAAATAATGTTTAAATAAGATTTAAACATTTTTGGGAGGGATTAATTAATTATATATTTTTAATTAAGATAAAGGGATTTAATGGCATAAAAATAAATAATTAATTAATAAATGATGATGTCATCAGGACTTTTTCAGAAAATAAAAATACTTTATTTTCTAAAGGATTTTTGGTCAATTTATTAATTAAATAATTAATAAATAAGGAAATAATGTTTAAATAAGATTTAAACATTTTTGGGAGGGATTCCTTAATTAAATATTTTTAATTAAGATAAAGAGATTTAATGGCATAAAAATTAATTAATTAATTAATTAATAAATGATGATGTCATCAGGACTTTTTCAGAAAATAAAAATACTTTATTTTCTAAAGGATTTTTAGGTGTCTACAATGCTAATTAGCACATGCATTTGCTATGAAGGATTTGGGGGTAGCTAAACAAATCTTTGGCATGAAGATTTGTAGAGATAGGAAGAACAAAAAATTGAAGCTATCTCAAGCTCATTATGTTGAGAAGGTGTTGCAATGTTTTTCTATGGAGAATGCTAAAGTTGTTAGCACACCTTTACCTGGTCATTTGAAGTTGACCAAGGAGATGTGTCCCAAGACACAAGAAGAAGAGGATAAGATGTCCAAGGTACCCTATGCTTTAGTTGTAGGAAGCTTGATGTATGCCATGCTATGTACTAGGCCAAATATTGCACATGTAGTGGGAGTTGTTAGTAGGTATATGAGTCATCTAGGAATTGAACATTGGAATGTAGTCAAATAGATTCTTAGATATTTGAGAGGAAAATTCAATAAGTGTTTACACTTTGAGGGCTCAACTACTGATTTATAGGGCTATGTTGACTTAGATTTGGTAAGAGATATTGATACCAGGCGGAGTACTACAGGTTATGTCTTTGCTGTTGGTGGGGTAGTTGTGAGCTGGGTTTCTAGGTTATAGAAAATTAATGCTCTATCCACTGCAGAGACAGAGTATGTTGCTACTACAAAGGCAACCAAGGAGATGATATGGCTTCAATTCTTCTTAGAAGAATTGGGACATCCTCATAAGGATAATTATTTGTTTACAGATAGTTAGAGTACCATTCATCTTGTGAAGAATTCAGCTCTGCATTCAAAGACAAAACACATACAATTGTGGTACCATTTCATTTGATCAGTTTTGGAGGATGGATAGTTAAAGTTGGATAAGATACATACAAATGAAAATCCAACAAATATGTTGATAAAGGTAGTAACATGGGAGAAGCTACACTCCTCTTCAGCTTCAGTTGGTCTTCTAGACTGAACATGAATGAAAGAATAACAGAGTCTATAATGGTTTGATCCAGTGGGAGTCTCATGGAGTAGCAACATAGCTACATGATCAATCTCTAAGTGGGAGATTTTTGTTTAGTGTGGAACCTAATCAGTCCCCAAGTGGGAGATTGTTAGATTGTGGTGACTGATCAGGGAAGTACTGTACATATTCCATAATTTCTCATCGAGGTTTGAGGTTTTGGGCCCTATTATATCAAGATTTTGGACTGACATGTAATTATTAATTGTAACCCTAAAGTGGTAAAAATAGCTATATAAAAGGGCTTACAGTTAGCAATTGTTTCATAGTTGTGATGCAAAAATTGGTTCTTGCAGCGGTATTGAGCTATAAGGGATTACAAATTGTAATCAGGTTGTAATCACTGGATTGTAATAATATCGGACTTTCTATTTGGTGGATGTAGTCTAGGGATTGGGTGAACCATGATAAATTTTGGTGTCTTGTGTTCTTTTTTGTGTGGTCCATTATTTTTTGATATTGGTTATATTTGCATGTAATTGTTATTTTTGTCTGTGGTTTATTCCTAACAAGAATAGTTCCAACATCCAAGTATGGAGTTTTGTAGAGAAATTTTTTTCATCTAAATGAGTTGCATTTTAAATTTTTGATACTCAGTTTTATTTTTAGTGAGCTTGGTATTGGAAATGTTCCATTTAGTCCCTTTAGGTGTCGTTTCCTATCTTCAAGAATAAAAATAATGGAAAGTTCAAGAGATAAAGATTGCAGAAATTCACTACCTATTTCCTTAATGATGGAGGGAAACCTAAGACATAAAAGAACACACTACACTATACAATCTATAGAACTCTAGAACCCCCCCTCCTCAATATTGTAGTCTCTTCACCAAAAACAACCTTCCAATCAAAAAGTGGGTCCATAATAACCTATTTTTCAAGTAAGATTCAAAATTTGAAATTTTAATTTTGAATTTGAGCAATTAGGTGCCAAAATGGAGAATTTAAAATTCAAATTTTAACTAACTTTGAAAATGAAGTAGTTCTAAAAAAATGTTCTTACTTTGGGAGGCACAACTTTTGATGCTGCATCAGACACACATGTTAATTTAAAAAGTTACCCTATTACATCTTATTTTTTAAAGGATAGCCTAGCCAATAAATCTTTACTCAGGGCCATAGGCCTATCTTTCTACTATACCAGATATTCCTTGCACTACCTAGTTTTGGTACTCCTTGCCATGTGACTATCTAATATTGGTTCAATCTCTTACTTCTCTTTATTAGGTTCTAAGTGTATGCACCCTAAAATGGTCGCCTAGACTATGGGCCCCATTATTTAATTTATCAATTATCAAATTTCTTGAATCAATGGTTTGCAATATTTTATTAAATCAATTCAAATCAATTTCTTTGATCAAATTCAATTTGTTTTATTTCTAAGGTTGATCATTTTATCCTAAGTTTTATTTAATTAAAAGAACTTGCTCTCTTTTAATTAAATAAAATAAGTCCTCATTTAATTAAAAGAAAACCTCTCTTTTAATTAAATAGTTCATCCACATTTAATTAATTAAGAGAAAAACCTCTCTTTTAATTAAATAAAATAAGTCTCCATTTAATTAAAAGAAAACCTCTCTTTTAATTAAATAGTTCATCTACATTTAATTAATTAAGAGAAAAACCCCTCTTTTAATTTAATTAAATATTTTCTATTTAATTAAAAGAACTTGCTCCCTTTTAATTAAATAAAATATCCCACTTAAATCTCTTTTTGATGAAAAATGAGTTAAAACAAATAAAAAATTAAATAAAATTTTTATCTACACTTAATATGGGACTTATCTTCATCCTCTCTCCACTTTCTTCTCAACCACTCCACTTTTCTATTGGTGGTTCTTTATTTCACATGGATCACTATTTCTCCACCCTTGATTAAATCTTTTTCCTCTCAATCTAGATCATCCAATCTTCTTTATAAGGGAGAGTCCTCTTCTCATTTTTGAGACACCCATTATTATGCTATTGTTATGTTGCAAGTTTGGAGAGTGATTTTTGAAAGAGTTTTGAATATTAAAGCTTCTGTGGAGAACTTATATCTTCTTGTCTCATTCTCTCTTGCATGCATGGCTTCCATCATCATGATCCATACTTTGATTTTCATGTTAGCTTAGATCTTGCATTGATAGATTAGATTTTTCTTTCATAGAGTAGATTTGCATTGTTATTTCTTTTCATAGATTAGATTTTATTTCTTGCATTATTTTGCATTGTTATCATTTAGATTAGTTTTTCATTTCCATTTGCATGCATATTAGATCATTGAATCTCTTGTTTCGTGGTGTACTTGCATGGGCACAAACTAAGTCAGATCGAAGGCCTCCATTACAAACCCCTGCACTCCACGAATAGGGAGCTATGAGTCGCCATTCGAGACCTCATTTTTGAGAAATCTTGAATATAATGATTCATAGAAGTGTGCCCACATTTTAGGCATAAATTTTAATTTAATTAAAAAATGTGTGCCTAAAATGTGGGCACACTTCTATGAGTCATTATATTCAAGATTTTTCAAAAATGAGGTCTCGAATGGCGACTCATAGCTCCCTATTCATGGAGTGTAGGGGTTTGTAATGGAGGCCCTCGGTCTGACCTAGTTTGTGACCATGCAAGTACACCACGAAACAAGAGATTCAATGATCTAATATGCATGCAAATGGAAATGAAAAACTAATCTAAATGATAACAATGCAAAACAATGTAAGAAATGAAATCTAATTTATGAAAAGAAATAACAATGCAGATCTAATCTATGAAAGCAAGATCTAATCTATTAATGCAAGATCTAAGCTAACATGAAAATCAAAGTATGGATCATGATGATGGAAGCCATGCATGCAAGAGAGAATGAGACAAGAAGATATAAGTTCTCCACAAAAGCTTTAATATTCAAAACTCCTCCTTCAAAAATCACTCTCCAAACCTGCAACATAACAATAGCATAATAATGGGTGTCTCAAAAATGAGGAGAGTGCTCTCCCTTATAAAGAAGATTGGACGATCTAGATTGAGAGGAAAAATATTTAATCAAGGATGGAGAAATAATGATCCATGTGAAATAAAGATCCACTAATGAGAAAAGTGGAGTGGTTGAGAAGAAAGTGGAGAGAGGAATGAAGATAAGTCCCATATTAAGTGTAGATAAAAGATTTATTTAATATTTTATTTGTTTTAACTCCTTTTTCATCAAAAAGAGATTTAAGTGAGATATTTTATTAATTAAAAGGAGGCAAGTTCTTTTAATTAAATAGGAAATATTTAATTAAATTAAAAGAGGAGTTTTTCTCTTAATTAATTAAATGTAGATGAACTATTTAATTAAAAGAGAGGTTTTCTTTTAATTAAATGGAGACTTATTTTATTTAATTAAAAAGAGAGCAAGTTCTTTTAATTAAATAGGAAATATTTAATTAAATTAAAAGAGAGGTTTTTCTCTTAATTAATTAAATGTGGATGAACTATTTAATTAAAAGAGAGGTTTTCTTTTAATTAAACGGGGACTTATTTTATTTAATTAAAAAAGAGCAAGTTCTTTTAATTAAATAAGACTTAGGATAAAATGATCAACCTTAGAAATAAAACAAATTGAATTTGATCAAGGAAATTGATTTGAATTGATTTAATAAAATATTGCAAATCATTGATTCAAGAAATTCGATAATTGATAAATTAAATAATGGGGCCCATAGTCTAGGCAACCATTTTAGGGTGCATACATTTTCCCCTCTTTGACTAATGTGTGATCGATTTGGGAACACATGTAGTCAAAGAAAGAAATTGAAGTGTTAGGTCAATTTGGGATCATAAAACAACCCAGATGTGTGGTCAAATCGGGAACACATCAAGACAAAGTATCCCTTACCTAACTCATTACTTGGGAGAATAATTTCTTAATTTTTATTTTTTTTAAAAATATTATTATTATTTTTTGTTTAGTATTCCAATAATTTAATTATTTCGGTTAATTATCTAATTTTACTTACTATTTGTCAAATGTAGACACTTGGTTGTCATTGTGTTATATTCTTGGTTGAGTCTTAGTTGTACACTTGGTCATTGTGTACTATTCTATTTGGAAAAATTATTAGATACTGGGCCAATATCCATATCGCATGGTTTCCACTTCAAGTTCCTTACTTTTACTTGGTCATTCTACTAGTTCTCTATTACCATAGTTTTATCCATTATTTAAATGATTACACCATCCTACTTAAGCATAACAATTCAGATGCTCATTAAATAGTTTATGACTTTTAACACTCTTACTTAAGGCCCCTAATGTGGTGTCTATTCGACAGTCTATTTATATGTTGTCTAGTGTTTGAACGAGTCCATATGAGGGTATTGGTGTTTCTAGGGGCCCTATCTAAGAGCTTCATATCATATAACAAGATGATCTTATGGTGTCCCAATGTTCAACAAAGATTATCAGGAATGCTTCTTGGTATGGCCGCTTCACAAATCACCGTACAACACTCTTATCAGCAATATTGACAAGAAAATGCCTCATAAATAACTTAAATCCAAGATAAAATAAAAAACACAAGTCTGGCCACAATGGTAAATCTTCAAAATGAAACAAGGATGTCCCCGAGGCAATGGGACCATAATAAGAAATCAATGAAATAAATACTCCACATAGTTGACAAAAGAAATCAAGAGCAACAATGATGCAAAATTTTAAGAGTGGTGTGGTCATACCAAGGTTCCCTAATGAAAAGAAGAGAAAAGGAAAAAAAATTGTCTTATAGTCACAATAGAAAATCCCTTGCGCCTTTAGTTTTCTTTCTCACTTTTTTTTTTTTGAAATGGACAGAAGTATAATTCAAACTATTATTGTTGACTGGGTTGTTAAGTCCAAGAACTCATTATATGGTTTCTTACCTTTTTGTTTATTACTGTCAAGGATTGTCGAAAGTTGTCGGAAGTCAAAGCTTCATCCTCAAATTTATAATAATGGCCCTTTGGCTATGCAAAAGGGGTCAAGGTCTGTGTCACACACCTTGAAATCTGATACTAAAAGGGTTACGTCTAGAAGGACCAACAAGATACTTCTATATTAATCCAACACACTTTCCTAACAAGGACCATTCGAGGTGTATTGAGGAATTCTCTACGAAATGGGTTTGCACTAGGAATTCGTGATAGGTATTATATACAAGGGTGCTTATAGGACTAGCATCTTTGAAATATCACATTGTAAGGGAAATCTCCTACTCCCTATCTTTGAGTATGGTTTTCATTATCTAAAATATATGCAGAGTCACTGTCATGATAGTTGAAACATTACCAATAATGTATAATATTTGATCATTGTTCCATTAGAACTTCATAGTAGGATAGCTATTCACAACCTTAGGATATTCTTCTATTTGTTATTCTTATCGATTTTGATTATGAGTATCATGTCAATCTAAAGGGGCAACTAGGTTCATGGAGGTTTCATGGTTTTCACTTAAGTATAAGTTATAAATCCAATGGATCCTTTGTCCCAAAGCTTCCTTTATGCGTGGCATGTTCATGGTCCACTTAGATCTTATGGCTATCGAGGGGTTTTATACATATTTTCTCATTATCAAGTTATTGGGGGTTTTCAGTTTCACACACTTAATGATAATTCTTCTTACTCGTATCTTAACCCTCTAAAGTTTCAAAATATTAGTATTATGGCTAAATAACACTATGCATTAAGGTCTACAACTCACTTCTACTTTCAAGAAGGTATTACTTATTAATACTCAATTATCTTAGGGGAGCATAATCTCTTTTGCAATAAGATATTTTTATTTTATTTTTACTGTATTATTATATCTCTGTGTTGTTATTACAAGGTCCTTTACTATAATTAATCATTTAAGATCACTTAGCCCTGAGTTGTTTACCTAAGAGCGATAGATTTTCTCTCGAGTCACTGATAGAGGTCATTAGCTCGAAAGACAAGTTCATTGAAGTTCTGCTTTCTTATGGTAACATACAAATTGCATATTCGTTCATGGACCCATTAATGCCCAGTGTTGTGAAAACCTAGCTTTGATACCAGAATGTCATGCCCAAAATTTAATACGAAAAAACACAACCAAATTTTTTTAAATTTTTTTTTAAATTAATTTATTTATTATTAATTTTTTTAAAGATAATCCTATAGATAAAATGTATAAATCTATACTTGTTACGAACGTTCTATTGGACAGTGAGTTTTTTAGATAACAATGTATATCTCTATTGAATTTGGAGATGATAAAGTTAGTTGATGAAATGGACTTTGTTCCATTCGAAATCTAGATTTCAAGTTTTTCCATGAGGAACCACCTAGTTGCCTATCAATGGTTGCAGTGCTAAGTTATAATGATATTTTGGGTTATAAACCTTTCACCTTCTATACTCTTAGCTAAAACACTTCGCAAATGCAAGTGGAATTTAGTTTTTGTATTAATGTAGTTGGAATGGTTCTAGGGTTTGCGAACACGGTGATGCTTGATAAAAGACCTAAATGTTTGAATACAAGTTGTCCTACCACAATACATGCCTTTCCTATGTATCTTCCTTTTCCATTTAGTTACCCATAAATGTATCCCTTGATGAACTATTTATCTATCATCCTATTTCCACTTCGACCATTTGGGCAAATTCACTAATTAGGTGCTACTAACTTGAACCCAACTATTAATTATTTATTTGATTTTATTATTCTTTTATTCTTAATAGTTTACTTATTTATTTATTGATATTATTCCTTTTAGTTTACTTATTTAATCCTACCATTCCATGTCTATCCACTACAACTTCATAAATCTAGATTTGCATTAATACTCCCCCATACCAACTTAATCATTCCCAAAAAATTCCATTAATTTTTTTTTTTATAAAGGTTTTCCTTTACATATCCTATAAATTAATAAAACATAATAAATTTCATCATTTATTAAATATAACTTGGTATTCCTAAATTCCTTAATTAACTACTCCTATGTCCTCTTTTTTTTTCCTAACTTGAACTACACATAACATAAGATAACAAAACACATAAAATAAAGGCACTTATTTTAATGTGCTACTAAAGGTGTCATCATTTAAAAGTCTAATCTAAAAGCTCGCTAAGTTTCTTTTCCATTTATCCTAACCACTATCTACAACTTTCTTTAACTAAACCCTACTTAACGAGTAACATATCCATACTACTAATCACAATGTCCAAAATTTACTAATTTCCTAATGTCTACCACCCTTAATATTTAATCCCAACTCTCTACTACACATGTATTTATATACTAACAAATCTAATTTAAGAGCAACTTATTTACTAACTACCCACCTTACTTCCTAATACCCCTACTAATACATGGCATATTAAATTAATACAACCTAAAAAAACACTAGTTGTCCCACCTAATACAACGACATTCCCACCTTCAAGAGAGGAGCCTAACTCCCATCTACTATTATTAACTACTAACTTATCTTAAATTTATTTATTTATTTTCTACCCCAAGTTACTTTATCCCCTTCCAAGGCTATATCCTCCCTTTTTGAATCGCCTACTCAGCTAGGATAGTACATTCCCTATTACCTAGGTTGGAGGCATTCAAGGGTGGATCCTTTGACTTTGGTCAGAGCAAGGCACTTCATATTATATGCGCCCAAGAAAGGAGATGAAGCGCCTAGGTGGGGTCCGCAGTCTGCACAAGTATTAATCAAAACATTGACTCCTTTACCTTTAGCCATGAGATGATGCACCTAAGAGGAGGGCATGAGCGCCTAGGGAGGGTGGGGGCCACGTTTTGAGAGCATAGTCTTTGTCCCTTTTTGAATAAAAGAAAAGAAATAAGGCGCTCCTAGATTTAAGTCCTCGAGCCTTTTCACTGATCATATTATATTTTATTTTATGTTTGAATTGGTGATGAGTAAAGAGTTGTCGACTAGGTAGAGATTGCATGGGGGTTCCTTTATTTTGCTTAGTGTTTTAGTATTGTGATTCTGAAGTGGATGAGTAGTCTTTTCAAGGGTAGTCTAGTTTCATATAGGTATATTATTTTATTTTGTAAGTTGTCACCACAATGTTTAATAGGTTTAGCTAGGAGTCAAGATCCTAGAGAATATTCTTGGGATTAATTTATTGGTCTGTAATGGGGAGTGGAATTATTTTCCATTCCCATACATTTTAGCATAGAGGAAAATGTGGACCTATAGCAAGGTGGAAATATGCATTCTTTCTACTTATCAAAATTTTATCATAGTTTCTCTTGTGTTTGTGAGTATATTTATTGGTAGAATGGTTCTATCTTCTTAGCAAACTTAATTTGACTTGAGAGCTAAATGCATAAATGTGTTATACATTTATAGTGAATTATCAAACATAGTAGTTTTATTCCAAGTTATGAAATGTACAGCATATAATTTTTTTGATGCAACTTATATATTTTGAATCAATCTTACTCTATTCATAACATTCTTCTACATGTCCTTTAAGAAATACATATCTACCATTACATCAAGGAGAAGAGTCTCATATCAAATTTAACATAGAAGGTTTCATTACAAGGGAAATATAAGCATACAATTCTTCAACCTTCCACAATCTTCCAATGGAAACAATGATGCCATAATATTCTACATCTCCTACCAACTCTTCCATAACTCATGAAGCTTCAAATGATCAGAACATACATATATGACATTTTCTAATTATTTCCTCTACATATACATCAGGTAACAATGGTACAATCTCCTTTCATCACAATGAGACAACACAAGAGATCTTTCAAATCATAAGGAACATGAATCATTGAAAGACATGAACAATGAGTAGCATGAACATTGATCAACATGATCATTAAGAACATGAACAATGAGAAACTTGAACATTGAGATTCCTATTACACATTTGGATCTTCTTCTCTTTGTCTAGGGTGAAACCCTAATATTACATGGCATGCGTCTTCACACAACTTGTAAAACAACACAAAACTTGGAACCATGGAGGCTCACCTCCCAACCTAGGCTTCTATGAAGCCACCCACCGAGCAGGGGAAACAAGAACCAAATAGGTTACACACATACTTCACCAAACTCTACATGGAAACACAACACAAAACACAATCAACACCCTCCCCATGGCTTGCACAATGATTCATCATTGGAATCATAAAACATTGGGTGAAGGTGGGCTCTTCAAAGAGGAGATATTATAACAATATAATAACATATTGCCAATGCATTTTTCCTCTCAAGGCAACCATAACATAAACAACAGATTGCCATTTCATTTGCCTCTCAAGGCCTTCAAAATAAAGCACCTCCTCCTCATTCACCCAAAACTCCTTATACCTCCTAAAACAACAAGATTCATGGCCATAATGGAGTCCATACTCCATGATAATAACAAACCCTCATCATGAGGTAATCTTTCTTAATTGCAATGTCAAGCCCAACTTATGCCCTTCACCCAAGGCTTCTCTTCCCTCCCCAGGGTGAGTGAAGCCTTCACACCCTTAATCAAATTTAAAACTTGCATTCAACAAAGAAGAAACAACAAAAACAAATAAAGAACAAGCAGGTAAAACCAAGGAAAAATCTCCAAGAGCACAAGACACTTCCACTTCTCCACAACACAATGACCAACTCATAACACAAGATTCACAAAACAATGCATACTCCATGGATAACTCTTCACACTTGCAGATTTTCTTATCCACACTAAAGAAAAGAATAAAAGAATATGTTTGAGTCACCAACCTTGATCCAAGCTAGGGTAAGGATAGCTTTAGTAGAGCTCCCTTAATCTCCCTCCAAAACTTAGCTATCTCTAAAATTAGAGAGTCGGTGAACAACCCACTAGTTTGTCCAAAACCCTCTAATAAGGCCTTCAAACTAACTATTTTTAGCAAAAACACTAAGCCATCCCCCCTTGAAAACTTGTCTCCTCTGATTTTGCTATATTTGACTTAGTGGGAACATGGAAGGGATGACATGTGACAAGTCCATTTTCGAATTGATGGAAGAATGCATGGGTAAAGGGGTCCCCTAGGTTGTCTAGACACTCACATGGTCAAAATTAGGTCCCTAACATGATGTACTATCATATGGGTAACTTATTTTCAATAAGAAGACACTCTAGGACCCCATTTAGGCCCCCTAAAAACTCTGACAAGTTTGAATTCGAAAATCAACATGATGTTGACCCATCCTAACACTCTCTCCCAAGTGGGTGTATTTAAACATTATTTGGAAGAAAATGAAAGGACTAAGATTAAGTGACCTTGTGACCAACATTCTGGGTGACATGTCATCAACACATAGACAAATACAAGTGTCAAGTGACACATCACAATACATTACACTTCACCATGACATGTCCTTAATGCATATGAATTATGATTAAACATTTCCTCATGCAAACAAATTTATATTACGAAAGAAAACACTTTCACAACGAGGCTTTTGAATCTTCCAAAGATCCACCTTGGTTAAACTGTGTTCACATAGGTTTGGAACTTGTTTCCCCCAAAGATTTCTATGGTCCCACTTTCTGCACACTAAACTCGAGCATCAGTAGTCCAAGGAGGTTATATAAATAAATATCATAAATGCATATTTTTTCAAATGTTACGAAATCTTATTAGCATAATTCAAATAAATTTCCTTTCCTAATCATTTCAAATAAATTATTCAAAATATAAAAATATAAAAATCTACATATCACCAACCATCAGAAATCAAATCAACATTTATCTACATATCACATTAAATCATCATGATCAAGTTAACATTTATCTGCATACTTCATTAAATCATAAACCATCATAATTGAACCAACATTTATCCACATACCACATCAAACCTATTAACAAATGAACATTTATCTACATCATAAGCCATCGTAATCAAATTAACACCTGTCTGCATATCTCATTAATCATAGATCATCATAAGCATCATATTATAATCTAATCTTATCTGTATATGCTCGACCATTCCATTTACAATATCAAGTTCATAGTGCATATCGTAGAAGCATAATTCTATTGTAAGTGTCAAAATCAACTGATAAAGTAAGTCATTGTCCTACTAGATCTTGAATAATGTCAAATATCCAAATACCGTACTTCCCCATAACATTGAATCACAAGCACTTTTGCAATTTAGCCTCTATCAAAGAAATTTCATGAACAAAATCATTAATTATATCATTCAGGCCTTAATGTGCAGACATAAGTGTGGATCATCAAAATGCAAATATTAAAATAACATAACCCTATAGTCTCGAGAGTATATCAAAGTACCAAATTAAAAGTATCATAATGCAATTATGTCATCTACACTATGGTGGATCAAATGAGGCCTCACACAATTCATTATCCTAATAGATCATAAAATACCATGAATCTATTGACCTAGTTTCTTGGTTATGATATTTCAAACCTTAATTCCATAGGGTCTTAACTTCATCAACCTAGTGCAACTAAATGGGTTATTTAACCTAGCAATAACTAAAATCTATATCCACTCAAGCAACATCTTGTAGTTCATTATTGATAAGTAAATTATCGCTCATTACATATATATAAATTCTAAAACCTCTTTACCCCCATTTCCTCATAAGGTGTAGGGATAACTATAAATATTCATGTCCCCTTCACAAGAAGCTAAAACATATCATCTAATGTCCTTGTTTTTTTTATTTTTTTATTTTCTGAATCCTAATCATACCCATTACTTTTGGTTTTTTAATACTGTACTAGGGAAGGGGCCTTACATACATGTTTTTTCTTATAGATACTTACCCCATACTTGCATGTGTATGGTGTGTGTGTTTGTTCTCTTATTGTATGGCATTTCTAATGTGATTAAGGAAGGGAGTCATAGTCACCTGCTAGTCGAGATCTACACGATGCACCACTTCCTGCCATTGCTTGTTTAGCTTAGCATATATATATATATATATATATATATACACACACACACACATGTATGGATTTTATGTAGGTTGCAGGTACCAGGTATCGACTTCCCTGAATTGCTAGGATGAGCGTACCCTATTGCACTATCTCAATGGTAAGAGAGGGGAAATAAATTCTCAAGTCCAAATCCTAAACCTTTAAACCATTTTTCCTAGAAAGGGTAGGACAAGTATCCGAGATATTTTACCTTCTGAATGTGTCAGATGACATAATTCATGATTTTAACCCTTTAGACTGATTTTGTATGGATTGTTCTATGATGGGTTTTCATATTTTATTTTGAAGGTCTTTGGTGAATATTCTATTAATTAAGTCTAAAATTAAAAGATTTAATTAATAATTTAATTATTTTGGAAGAATTAATATAATATCACGATCTTTAGATATTTTGATTTTGATTAATTAAATGGAAATTAATTAAGAAAAAGAATTAAATAAAAGAAATTAAAAAATTAATAATAATAATAATAAGATAATAATAAAATAATAAATAAATAATAATAATAGAAATAATAAAAGAATCAAAATAAAAGTTATAAGTCTACCTAGGAGTAAGCGCCTCTCTTGATTGCACATATGTCGACAACATAGGAGTTAGCGCACAAGTTAAGCACATGGCGTCTACAACCTTGTGACTCATCTTGAAGGTTGGAAAAAACTCGTGCTTAGTTGTCAACACCTTTTGGTTGTTTCTAGAGACATTCTAGGTGCTTCCTGAGAGTTCTTTATATTTAGACACTCCTAGAAGCTCGGGGAGCGTGTTTGGAGGACCCAGGAACATTGGAGAAGGAAGGAGCTTACTCTGTAATTTTTAAGAAGAAGTGATTTAGCATCAATGTCTAGGTAGACACTTGTGATTTTGCATATGTTATTTTCACTTCTTACACTTGCTGTCTTCTTCGTGTCTTCTAAATGCTTTCTGAGGATTTCATGTGTTGAATATCTTGGTTGTATGCATTTTTTCATGGGTAGTTAAATTCTTATATGAGGAAATTCCACATGCGTGGATCTGAGTAATCTAGTGGGCTAGGGTTTCAGATGCTTATGGACAAACCTATTAGAAGGAATAATGGGTAAATTTAGAGAACAATTATTTTAAAGGGGAAATTCTTAACTTATAGAATTGAAAAGTCCTTTTTGTTTTAAATACTATGTATATGTTCTCTTTTAAAAATGTACAAATCTGCACACACACACACACACACACATGTTTATTATAAAAAATGTTGTAGTGTTTATTAAAAATCTGTATATATGTACATATACATATACATATACATATACATATACATATACATATACATATACATATACATATACATATACATATACATATACATATACATATACATATACATATACATACATACATACATACATACATACATACATACATACATACATACATACATACATACATACATATATATATATATATATATATATATATATATATATATTTAAAAATGCTGTTCATAAACTAATCGCAGTAGGAAAATATTTATAAAATTTGAATCACTTTTGGGAAAGTGTTTCTGAAAATGTTATACCAAAATTAATAAAACATGGGCAAATTCCTTTAAAAAATATATATAATTAATTTGGTGGGGGGTGGGCAGTCACACCCCACCCCCACAGGTGGTCACTATCCACGACAGTGGATCCGCAGGCAGTCATTTAAGACTGCATGGTAGCCACTGCTGTGGTAGTGCTGCGACAGCTTCCCATATGGGAGCGCTGCGTTCGCAGTCTACGGACTGTTGCAGTACCGCGTACCGCGTGGAGCAAAGATCTATAAAAATGTTGCTTTCCAATTTATTTATAGGGTAATGTTAATATTAATTATTATATTTATTAATTATTAATTCATATATATATATATAAAATTTGTTAATGAAGTTTTAAATTATCATTTTATTAATAATGTTTGGTGATAAAATTTTATACTGTTATTTTAGAATTAATCATGTCTAGTAACAATATTTAATAATATTTATCAACTTTTGTTGTTAGTTTAAATGCATAGTAAATTATTAACTAATTTAATTAAATCTAATTTAATTAAGATTAGTTAATAATTGAAAGAAATTAATTCATTTATAATGATAACGAGTCTTAATAAATTCGGAATAAAATCCATTGAGGGATCATTAGTTATAGTGATTAAGTGATTTCATTTGTCTTTAGTAATGTTTAATTAAGGTATTATTAAAATGATTTAGAATTTTAGACTATGAATTATATACCTTAATAATTAATTTGATTAAATGCTATTTAATTAAGATTAATTAATAAGGGAAGTTGTTTAAATTAAGTTTTGAAATTATTATAATATTGATTTAAGAGAGTCAAGATGAATTTCTTGAAAATAATAGAGCATTATTTTAATAATTTAAATAATAGATGGTTACTCATCCTTTTATTGTTTCTAGAGAAATTGAATTAAACACTAAGGAAATTTTATTCAATTAGCAACATTGATTTTAGTAATAATATGAATGGTTTTTCGGGGACTAGTTCAATCAATTAAGCAAGCAAATAATTATCTTCTAATTATTTTAGAAAATTATTTCAAATTATGGAAGGAGGGATCTTTCTCAACATAGTGATTATGTAAATATCCTTAAAACATTTAGAAAATTGATTCTAAGAGTTACGAGGAAAACTTTTATCTATGAAAACAAATACTTGGGTTAGATGAATAATATTCCTTCACTTGATATTTAACTCTTAAATGGAAAACTGAAACCTAATATTTGGCTTAACCATGTGATTGCAAAAGCAAACTAAAATATGTGTTTGTATCTTGTTCTTTATGCTATTCATGTTTGGGGTTTGGGTGGTCCTAGAGTGTTGACCAATTAGGATGTCTACTAGAGGCTTGGGAGTTATGCAAATGTGATGGCATGTTGATGTTATTTGATCTCGATCTTTCTAAACCCAACCATGGTAATGTGATGGTATCCTCTATGAGATGTTTGTATTTACTAATTGTTATTGCTTTCCAATCTTCTTGTGTGAAGTTGAGGTGTATGTATTTGAGATACTTGACTTAACCATTTTTGAGTCATCGATTAGTTATCCTTGGACTACTTTTCAGTCGCCATGATGGGACTGAAGTGTTGATTTATTTCTTGATGTTGTCATGTTGTGACATGTTTTGACTTGACCATTTTGGAGTCTTTGATCAATATTACTTTGAGATACTTTTTGGTCTCTTGTTGAGAACCAATAGATATTGTGATTATCATTGATACCTTCAATTGCCAATAGAGAACTGTTGTGGTCATGATTATCAATGGATGCTTTTCAATTTCTCATGGAGATTTGATGCTCTTATTGTGGATTATCTTTTGGTATTTTTCTAGTCACTTGTATAGGATTGAGGTGATTTTGTGATTTATGATTCTATGAGCCTAGGATAGGTTATCTACTTGTAGTGTCAGGAAGTGACTTGCAATGGGGGTCGGGGCCCTAAGTGGCTGCCAAGGTAACTCATTGTAAGTTATTTAATAAGTAAAAACATTTACACTAAATGGGGATTAAATGAACTTAATAAGATAATTGTATGTTCTCGCCCATGCCTCGAGTGCTAGTACAGAGTAGGATGGGAGTAGAGAGAACACTTGGTTGCGACCTTGCATTCCGTAGTATGCCTCGTCAGTATAAGAGGATACTAATGGCCTCATAGGGATCACTAGGGGGCCAGGGTCTATTGAGAGACTACCAGGGTAACTCTAGCGTGATCTGTGTGATGACACTTTCTCTCTTACATAGTAGGTTTCCTACATGTCTTTTGTGCCTCTGGGTTTAGATGTTGGTTTGTGATTGGAACCTTTGAGTTAGTATACTTTTAGGATTTTCTGGACTTAGAGAGTATTTGTGCTATGTGATTTGATAACCTATTTAGAACTTGAGATTATCTCCTCAGCACGGTGGGAGTCGACCATTTAGGTTCCACACGGTGGGTGGTAGTGCTTTTTCATTCTTACCATTTGAGATCTGTTTGAGACACCGTGGCTGATGCATTCCTTGTTGGCATCTATCTTTATTCTATTCTTGTATTATGATGGTGGACATGTATCCTTATATTGATGATTTGTATCTGTTAGATGATGTTATCTTATGCTTTATCTTGCATGTTAGATTTCTTTCTGCATATGATGTAGTATGATTTAAGAGTGAAATTCCTACTATTTTAATATTGATGATCCCTTGGGTGATTTGGAATGTTACGCATGGAGGGATGGCTAGGACCCATGATGGTCTAATGATGCTATTTACAGTTGGGAGGAACCATGCATTTAGATAATTATGTGTTGTGTTTATGGTTTATGGCTATCTTTTACGATGGATGTTTATATCTTCTATGATGATGTATCATGTATGGAATTTGGTTTCATTTACTTTATTGCACTTGCATCATGGATTAGAATAGGATGATGTACTTCATTTTCACACATGTATATTCTTTTAAGCCTTTTGTACCCTATGTCATGTACAGTGGATGATTGAGCATTCCAAATTTAATTGCCAAGAGGCATTCAGAACAAATGTGTAATATGGACATTGGACTTTCTATTTATTCTTTCATGTGGATGTGGTAGTGGTTAGACTTAGTATTAATTAGATCAAATGTGACTCAACATCTTGGGATACTTAAGGAATTCAACTTGCTATGAATGTTTTTAGTTGTATGTATGTTATTACTTCCGCTACTATGTGTTTGATATGAATGGTTTATCTTTCATGTTTTAAAAAAAAATTAAAAAATTGTTTGGCAAACTTAGTAAAATTTTAGGTTAATTCTTTTGGATCCCTTTGCAGGGCATTACAAAAAATAATAATATAGTATAATAATCATATATATATATATATATATATATATATATATATATATATATATATATATATATATATATATATATATATATATATATATATATATATATATATAATATTTATAAATTATAATAATAATAACATAATATATTATTATATATTAATAACATAAGTCATAATAATAATAATAATATATATTATATTTATAGATAATAATAATGATAATACATAATATATTATTATATATTATATCTTTATGTTAGGTTATTATATATATATATATAATATAATATAATTATATAATATATAAATTATATATTATATTATATATAATAGTTACCTTATTATATTATATATTTATAGATTATATATTATATCTTTACATATTTCATAACTCAAATTAGTCATATAACTCACAAATTCATTTTTCCCTCTAATTTTTTTGCCACCAGTATCGGACATCCGATTTGATATTGGATATTCGATATGAAATCGGATATTCGATCTTAGATCGGATATCTGATTTTATTAGCATGATTTTCCCCAAATATTCTTGGTCACTTCATACCTAACAATATTGCTTTTTTTGGGTCTTTTTCATGGGTTTTACAAAAAGTCACATTTTGGGGCCCAACCAATCAATTTTTTTTTGATAATATAACCCTAGGTGTCCGATATTGTCATCTAAATGGGGAGCAGTAGTCGTTGAAAGACTAAATGCAAAAGGAAGGTATCCAATGAAGACATTGTGGCATATATGGAAAGGGACAAAATGGAACACCAAAGGAAAAGACAATGTATGTTAAATGTCAGTCAAGTTGACGATGAATTAGTCAAAGGTGAAATCATAGAGTTAGACAATGAATATGTGCAGTTGAGGAATGAAAATGTACCAATTGAAAACGATAATGTTGGAATTGAAAATTTGGAGAATAAAAATTTAGAGGATGAAATGCTACTAGGTCATAATGTAAATTGCATAATTGACCATGCCGAACATGACAATGCTCAAGAACCTTACATATCTCCTAATTATAATCGACATGAAGGTTCTATAACACCAAAATGGATAATTGAAATTGATGAAACAATTATTACCAATTTGGGAGGGAAAAAATTAGAAATAACCATTTGGTTATGGGCTTCAAGACTATATAAGATGTTTTTCCTCAACAAGATAGTGGTGGAGCAATGTAAGCTTTTCATGCACTTATTAAAGATGCAAAAGATGAGACCTATGCTTTCCAAATTGAAGATTCATATCAATAAAAAATTGGAAAGAAATGCCATTATTGTGAAGAATCTTTTTAGTGCTCTCAATAGCATTGAGAAAAATAGCAGGGAGAAGGATAACAGAGCTACTCAAAGAGTTATTACAACCTCTTTGGTAAGTCATCATTTGAGAAAGGGTAGATAAATGAGACAAACTTGTATTGATTTGAACCTAAATCGTACTATTTTGAGAAGAGCACTTAGTCGATGAGAGAGAATTGATGATCCTCTTCAAAATGAAACATGGGCATTTTGTGGGAGACTTCCATGTTTTGAAGGAAGAAATTACACAATTTTAGCACTCTAGCTCACAAGTATCACCCAGTGATAAAGACGTGTTAAAGTTAAAAATCGGCATCAGAGACCGCATGCCACATCCTAAACACTATTTGGAGGTAAGTCAAACTACATTGTTCAGACAATTTAGAGAGAATCATCCAAGTCTTCATATATCACAAAGGGCTTTTGAATCTTTGAAGCCATTTTATTGTGTGCCACTCAAAATTCAAAATACATGTTGTTGCAAATATCATGTTGAGTTTTTTATGCACCATGAACTATTACGCTCCATCCTTTCTACTTTGCATAGTAAAGAAATGTTGGAGGATTGTGGTGCTAGTGGGCTTCCAAAATCATTAAGAGACTTGGTAGATCAATTTTTATGTCGTAGAGTTGATGGTTATTTCTTTTATAGAAATGCTTGCTTAAATGAGAAGTGTCCAGAATGTGGTGGCTTATCCAAGTTTGACACATGTTTCTATGAGGGGTGCGAACAAGATCTTGGAAAGACAACAGTAAAAAAAAAGGTATATGAAATGGTGAAATACACATTGAAGAGTGGGGGTGAGGGCTCTAGATGTGAATTGGTTGGAAAAGATATTAGTGTGGCTAGTTTTATTTCAGATTTCAAGGAAATTTTTTTCTACAAGTATGCAAGACATAGTCATAGGTCTCAGTGGTTGGATCAACAATTTAGAATGTTTAAGGAGACTTTTCCCATTGGAACTATTATATTAGTTGTTGATTTTTCTGAGAACCACACATTACAACCTCAAAATGAGACACAATCTTAGTATTGCAACTCCATTCAGATTGCTATTTTCATTTACATAACATATAGACATGCCCCTGATAGTGCGAAAGATAATAGGAAGATTATTAGAGAGTATCATTTTTATATGAGTGATGATAGATCTCACTCTCACGAGTTTGTGCAACATTGTTTTGAGAATTATTTTGATTTCTTACATGAGCATGCAATTGCTATGGATAGACATATCATTTGGTCAGATAACTATACAGGTCAATTCAAGAATGCTAGCATGTTTTATTGGTTGTGTAGGATGCACGTAGAGAGGGGGGTGCCTCATATTTGGAGTTTTTTTAAGTCCAGCCATGGAAAAGGGGAACATGATGGAGCAGGGGCATGTGTAAAGAGAGCTTTAGTTAAGGAGAAACTGAAGATTTCAGCAGTAGAGCTTCTTGATGCTCATAGCATTGATGATTGGTGTAGTTTAGCATTATCACAGGGAGGCCTCTTGATTTAGTGGTACACATGTTCTTTTGGTTGGTTGAAGAAGGGTCCATAGGTGATAGATTAGATTGTGCTATAGTGAGAGACTCATCAAAATTACATTCATTTTAGAGCTCTGATTCTAGTACATGGACCATTTGGACACAATAGCTAGCTTGCTTTTGTCCTAGTTGTTTTCAATGTGAGTTGAGTGAGTGGGTGGACACATGGGCTCCACATTATCTTACTCCATTTTCTATCATACCCTCTATAAGAAATGATGACATGGAAAGTTCACTTGAGCATAACCATCTATCAGATTTACTTCATCCAAGACATGTCTTTGCATTGGTTGCACCATAGGGGAATGATGAGAAATCTGATTATTGGTTAGCACGTTGTCTAAGAGGTAAACAAAAGCTTGCACAACCGATCGTAGAAGATGATGGATTCATATATCCTATTGGTTTAGTGGTTGTCGTTGAAACATGGTTGTGAACATACATGCTTAGAAGGAACAAAATTCCTACATTTGAAGACTATTAGAAGCACAAAACAATTCTCATATATTCACATCTTATTATAGCAACAAATGTAAAGTTGTTGAAGCATCAAGGAAGACCAAAAGTAAAAGAACTTTTTACTATTACTAATGCTGATCATGAAGCCCTATTGGAGACCCTAAAATAGAGAGAGGATGCTACTGGAACACTTGACTAGGTATATTTACTTCTTATGTTATTTTCTTGAAAATGATTCAGTGAACCACTGATTATCTTGTTTAATACGATAAGTTAATAATTTTTTTATTATATTGGAATTTAGGTACATCATGAAGAGTTGGGGGGGGGGGGGGGTGTTTTGAGGAGAATTCCTAAGATTTATGATGTATTATGATGTAAAATGTGGAGTTTTTTTGTATATGGTTTTTGTAATAATGAAAAAGACAAGTTATTCAGAATAACACATACACATCCAAATACATGCAAAATATTTTAATTATTCTATTTTTTATTTATGATGAGTGGTCTAAATTACATGATATAATTTAGTACTTGAAAAGAAACAATCAATTTAATTTTTTCCATTATTGTCTCTTTTACATCGTTATGATATATTAATTTTATAGAGAGGTGGTTTTTCAATTTTTATAAACTTTCTATAAGATTTTTACTCTTTAGTTACATTTCAGATTTTACTTTTTACATATGAAGGGGTTGGCAGGCCCTTGAAACCATTTATAGTGGGAAGATCCTTAGAACAACAACACAACATAAAAAGAAACTTAGTTGAGGAGGTAGGCCTCCAAAGACAAGTCCAATGAATTTTTGAAAGAAACCTAAAACCTTGTAGGGTTTTGAAAAGTACCCCAAACATTCAATGATTTTTCTAAGGATCCTAAATGTTCCAAGTCTACCAAAATTTCCATGTCTTCCCAACCAAAAAAAACATATATCTAGAAATGCCCTTTTAAACTATCAACCAATGTTAGTGAAACTAGAGAAAAACAAAAAATAACTATATTCGCCCATACAAAGGAAACATTTCTCCCTTTTATTGAAACCCAAAAGGGAAACTAGTCATATAGAGAAACAAACCACCTAAACATAAAAACACACAAAGAGAAAATAATAGAAAAGAACTTTAAAGCTAAAAAATTGGGAGCCAACAGCCCTTCCATAAGGAAATAACAAGTATTTTTAACTCCTCCAAGCACATCCCAAAAATAATCCCTGTCATCTTCAAAACCAATAACTAATCCCCAAAGAGAAGTTATACCATCACTCAATGAGAAGCACATAAACCTCATTATTTCTCTTCTTTGAGCCAATTTCCTAGTGCAAAAATCATAGCATCGAAAAAAAAATGATCTTCAAGCATACAACCTCTGGATATATAAAAAAAATGCTATTAAATAAATAGAAAACTTCCCACCCTTTAGAGGGGAGATCTCCACCACGTAAGATGGTCCACCAAAAACAACCATAAGAAATTTAATCTTCTGAGAAGGATGAGAAATAGAGACACTATAGAAGAAATGAAGAGTCCTCATAGAGAATCCCCAAAAAATTCTCAACATCTACATGGAGAAAAATCAAATGGAGGAGAAAGACACATACTACTATGCTATACTTACTATTAAAGCTGCTTCCCAACTACCACAAACATAGATTTTAAAAAAGAATAAACATTGAAGTATAAAGGGTATTCAAATATCATCACCAAGATAAAGAGAGAGGGGGCCAAAGAAGCTGCATAGAATCTTGATCTCTCACAAATTGCCTAACATTACTCTCACATATCAACATAGACATTCACCATAGGTAAGAAAAGAAAATAATCATGAGTAAGAGAGATTAAAGTCACCACTAAGAGAAGAAGCAAGAGATTGAACATAGAACTAGGTTGTATTGGGAAACACAAAACCTATCTCAAACACTCCAACATGAAGACACCCTCCAAGCTAGAAACCTAAACACTATACAAAAAATTGGGTCGCTTACATAAGCCAAGACCCCAACCTAGTGAACACCAGTGTAACCCAACCTAGCCAAGACCCATGATGGTTCTGAAGACAACTTGATCACAAAGCTAGGGTTGATGTTAACATAAATTAAATGTATGAAATATTCTTTTTTTCCTTCTTATAACTCCATGCTTTTTAAACCACATGTTATACAACTTTCTCTCTAAATGATTAATGTATGTGATTATTTGTTATAGAATATGTTTATTGCAAGTAACAATCTCAACATTTTTTTCTTGAAAATTATAGAATCTTTCTTGTAGTATCACAAGAGATTGATGCAATGCATACATTTTTAAAAAAGAATTTACAATAAAACATAGTGTGCACAAGCTTCATTAAATAAGATCATCCATTTTTACTCAATTTTTTTTTGCTTTGAATTTTCTTTAACAATAAACGGGGCATTCATAAAAAAAAACATCTAGAATTCACAAAACATTTGTAGGTATCCAATTATATCAAAAAAATAAAGAAAATTACACTTTTTAATATTAAACATTAGATAATATTAATATTATTAAATCTTTAATTAAAGAGTCGAATTGTTGTCATCAAATTACACTTATAATGTTTTCTTCATTTCATAAGTAGTTCAAGAAATGAGCATGTGGGAAATTTTTATTCTCTTCATGAAGAAAACTAAGCATAATAAATTCCCCTTGGTAAGTTGTTATAGCCACTATCTTTATTGATACACCCACCTAAAGAGATTTATACACCCATCTAAAGTGATCTATAATATAATAGTGAACTAACTAGACTACTTAAGGATTAGATTCATACTTATTAGTCTCTGTCTTTTAGACATGAGACATTAGTTTCCATGCTTTTGAATTATTCAATTTGCAAAAGTTATTCAGTTTCCAAATACACATCCATAAAAGTGCATAAATATAACATTCTAACATTAAAGGATCACTAGAGCGTAACTTTGAAACTGTTGATCTTGGCATCAAATCGTCAACGCCATTAGCTTTGAGTGGGTAGGTGAACCCTAATGACACCTTTTTTCATCCAAGGATACCATCCATCATTCGTGGCCACCCCATACTGAGGAGTCTCCAAGGTGCTCTAAGTGCATTTTGAAGTTGATCTTTTGAGGGTCATAACTCAGAGCTCATGAGGGCTATCAATGAAATGTTGAATTCTACTAGATGGTGATGTCGAGGCCTAAAATAACCTATCTCATTTTTGAGAGATCACATTCCATTTGGATTCAGCACATTAATCTTTCTCAATGCCAAAACTTGTAGTGTGCCTTAGTTCATAGGTGCACCAGAGCATAACTTTGAAACCATTGATCTTGGCATCGAATCGTCAATGTTATTGGCTCTGAGTGGGCAGGTGAACCCTAGTGACACCCTTATTCTAGCCATGGAGACCATCCATCATCTGCGACCACCCCATACCAAGGAGTCTCCAAGGTGCTCTAAGTGAATTTTGAGGCTGATCTTTTTAGAGTCATAACTCAGAGCTCGTGAGGGCTATCGATGAAATGTTGAATTCTACAAGACGATGATGCCAAGGCCTAAAATAACCTATCTCATTTTCAAGAGATCACCTTCCGTTTAGATTCAGCATAGCAATCTCGCTCAATGCCAAAACTTGCAGTGTGCCTCAGTTCATAGGTGCATCACAACGTAACTTTGAAACTACTAATCTTAGCATCAAATTGTTAGCACCATTGGCTCTAGGTGGGTGGGTGAACCCTAGACCACCCCATACCAAGGAGTCTCCAAAGTGCTCTAAGTGCATTTTGAGGTCGATCTTTTGAGGGTCATAACTTGGAGCTCATGAGGGATATCGATAAAACATCAAATTCTATAGGATGATGATGCTAAGACCTAAAATAACCTATCTCATTTTTGAGATATCACCTTTCATTTGGATTTGGCATAGCGATTTCACTTGATGCCAAAACTCATAGTGTGCCTCAGTTCATAGGTGCACCACAATGTAACTTTGAAACTGTTGATCTTGGCATCAAATCATCAGCACCATTGGCTCTGGGTGGGCGGGTGAACCCTAGTGACACCCTTGTTTTGGCCTTAGAGACCATCCATCATCTGCGACCACCCTATACTGAGGAGTCTCTAAGGTGCTCTAAGTGCATTTCAAGGTCGATCTTCTGAGGGTCATAACTCAGAGCTCGTGAGGGCTATCGATGAAATGTAAAATTCTATAAGATGGTGATGCTGAGACCTAAAATAACCTATCTCATTTTTGAGAGATCACCTTCCATTTGGATTAGGCACAACGATTTGGCTCGATGCCAAAACTGGCAGTGTGCCTCAATTCATAGGTGCACCACAACGTAACTTTGAAATTGCTGATCTTGGCATCAAATCGTTAGTGCCATTGGCTCTGGGTGGGAAGGTGAACCCTAGTGACACCCTTGTTCCATCCATGGAGACCATACATCGTCCGCGACCACCCTGTACCGAGGAGTCTTTAAGGTTCTCTAAGTGCATTTCAAGGTTGATCTTTCGAGGGTCATAACTTGGAGCTCGTGAGGGCTATCGATGAATTGTTGAATGCTACATGATGATGATGCTAAGGCTTAAAATAAACTATCTCATTTTTGAGAGATCACATTCCGTTTGGATTCAACACATTGATCTCGCTCGATGCCAAAACTCACAGTGTGCCTTAGTTCATAGGTGCACCACAATGTAAATTTGAAATCGCTAATCTTGGCATCAAATCATCAACACCATTGGCTCCAAGTGGGTGGGTGAACCCTAGTGACACCCTTGTTCCAGCCATAGAGACCATCCATCATCCACGACCACCTCGTATCGAGGAGTCTCTAAGGTGCTCTAAGTGCATTTCAAGGTCAATCTTCTGAGGGTCATAACTCGAAGCTCGTGAGGGCTATCAATGAAATGTTAAATTCTACAGGATGGTAATGCTGAGACCTAAAATAACCTATCTCATTTTTGAGATATCACCTTCCATTTGGATTTGGCATAATGATCTCGCTCGATGCCAAAACTCATAGTGTGCCTCAATTCATAGGTGCACCATAACATAAATTTGAAACCACTGATCTTGGGATTAAATCATTAGTGCCATTGGCTTCGGGTGGGTGGGTGAACCCTAGTGACACCCTTGTTCTAGCCATGGAGACCATCCATTGTTCACGACCACCCTGTACCGAGGAGTCTCTGAGGTGCTCTAAGTGCATTTTGAGGTTGATCTTATGAGGGTCATAACTCAACGCTCATGAGGTCTATTGATGAAATGTCAAATTATACAAGATGGTGATGCTAAGACCTTAAATAACCTATCTCATTTTTGAGAGATCACCTTCCATTTGGATTTGGCACAACGATCTCACTTGATGCCAAAACTCGAAGTGTGCCTCAGTTCATAGGTGCACCATAGTGTAACTTTGAAACTGCTGATCTTAGCATCAAATCATTAGTGCCATTAGCTCCAAGTGGGTGGGTGAACCCTAGTGACACCCTTTTTCTGGCCATAGAGACCATCCATCATCCGTGGCCACCTTGTACCGAGGAGTCTCCAAGGTGCTCTAAGTGCATTTTGAGGTCAATCTTCTGAGGGTCATAACTCAGAGCTTGTGAGGGCTATCGATGAACTATAAAATGCTAAAGGATGATGACGTTGAGACCTAAAATAAGCTATCTCATTTTTAAGAGATCACATTCCATTTGGATTCGGCACAACAATCTCGCTCGATGCCAAAACTCACATTATGCCTTAGTTCATAGGTGTAGCACAATGTAACTTTGAAATCGCTGATCTTGGCATCAAATCATTAGTGTCATTAGCTTCAGGTGAGTGGGTGAACCCTAGTGACACCCTTTTTCTTGCCATGGAGACCATCCATCATCTATGACCACCCTATACTGAGGAGTCTCCAAGGTGCTCTAAGTGCATTTCAAGGTTGATCTTTCGAGGGTCATAACTTGAAGCTCGTGAGGGCTATCGATGAACTATCAAATGCTATAGGATGATGATACTGAGACCTAAAATAACCTATCTCATTTTTGAGCAATCACATTCTATTTGGATTTGGCACAACAACCTCTCTTGATGCCAAAACTTGCAGTGTACCTCAGTTCATAGGTGCACCAAAGCATAAATTTGAAACTGTTGATCTTGGCATCAAATCATCATCGCCATTAGCTTCGAGTGGGTGGGTGAACCCTAGTGACACCATTTTTTTAGCCATAGAGATCATCCATTAGTCGTAGCCACCCCATACCAAGGAGTCTCCAAGGTGCTTTAAGTGTATTTCGAGGTCGATCTTCCGAGGGTCATAACTTAGAGCTCGTGAGGGCTATCGATGAACTATTTACAAGATGGTGATGTTGAGACCTAAAATAACCTATCTCATTTTTGAGAGATCACATTTTGTTTAGATTCAGCACAATGATCTTGCTCGATGCCAAAACTTGCAGTGTGCCTCAGTTCATAGGTGCACCATAATGTAACTTTGAAATCGCTAATCTTGGCATTGAATCGTTAGCACCATTAGCTCTAGGTAGACGAGTGAACCCTAGTGACACCCTTGTTCTAGCCATGAAGACCATCCATCATCTACGGGCACCCTGTATCAAGGAGTCTCCAAGGTGCTCTAAGTACATTTCAAGGTCAATCTTCGAAGGGTCATAACTCAGAGCTCGTGAGGGCTATTGATGAACTATCAAAAGCTATAGGATGGTGATGTTGAGGCCTAAAATAACCTATCTCATTTTTGAGAGATCACATTCCATTTGGATTCGACATAGCAATCTCGCTCGATAGCAAAACTCGTAGTGTGCCTCAGTTCATAGGTGCACCACAGCGTAACTTTGAAACTGCTGATTTTGGCATTGAATCATCAGTGCCATTAGCTCCTAGTAGGTGGGTGAACCCTAGTGACACCCTTGTTTTGGACACGAAGTCCATCTATCATCCATGGCCACCCCGTACCAAGGAGTCTCCAAGGTGCTCTAAGTGCATTTCGAGGTTGATCTTCCAAGGGTCATCACTCAGAGTTCATGAGGGCTATCGATGAACTATTGAATGCTATAGGAAAGTGATGCTGAGGCCTAAAATAACCTATCTTATTTTTGAGAGAAACCAATCAAGTCTCTTAAGTTGGGATATTTTGATGTTATGTTGAAATTGAAAAGTTGTAGTATGATTATAGTAACAAAGTGAAGTGCTAGTTATCAAAGATTATGAGTCTAGGAATGAGTTCGTGGTTGGGAATAGAATCCATGGTTGAGGAGTGGAGTCCTTAACTATGCTGAGATAGATTTGAAGCCATGAGTTAGTTTCAAGGTTGAAGGTGGAGTTTAAAATCAGATTTGGGGTTATTTGAACCTTGTGTAGGAGGTTAACAAGTGTGTTTATGTCATGATAGCACTTCAAATTAAACATTGCATCCAAATTTGATAATAAAGTTTGTTAAAATGTTATTGAAAAATTATTGCATTTGAATTGACTATAACAAACATAATCAAAATTAATGATACTACATAAACATGAACAATACACATGATCCACAATAAATTGAACAATACTAGATACTAAATTAATATGTATATCATTGTGCACATAAATGACAAAAATATTTATCAAAATACATGTATCCATAGACAAAATTTTACACAAATATATATCAAGATCATGTATCCATAGACAAAGTACTCAAATATATATTAAAATACATTGATCCATATACAAAATGTGGCTGATCATGCCATTGGAATGTGTAGAATATCAATGTTCCTATAAATAATGTGGCATATGAAATATCAAAATTTCTCATGACGCATCCTATGATAACTATACTATCCTAGGGTGCTCGTGGATGATCAAAATCTAGCCTCTTCACTACACTAGGTGGATTGGATGCCTCCTACATAAACAAAAAAGGAAAACCCAAAGTTAGACTACTAAATTTATATGATTATTTGTATCTAATATTGAATTACTCAAATACATAATGATCTTTTTTGTAATGAAGATTTATATTGTTAAAATTTCATAATAAATACCTCTCTCATTGACCTCCAGCATCGGTTAGGAGTCCTCTCATATGCCCTCGGCAATGCTTGTACCTCATTGATTGAGGGCTGTGTATGTTCAAATATGTTTGTCAGATGAATCTACAACTCAAACTATAACATTATAATTCATAGCATGCTAAATTTATAACATATTTAGTCATGAATTCAAACTACAACTTACTATTGTAGGCTCCTCCTCAGGATAGAGTGGCTACATCATCAAATCTACATAACTCTCCTGTCGAACCTCATGTACACTTGGAGTCTCCTATGAGATACAAATAGTAGTTGTTAATATCATGGAAATCAATTTTGAATTTATTTATGAAGATAAGGAAAATAAAAAAAATGATACTTATACATACAATGGGGCTCTCAATGCAAATGGAAATGCATGATCATCTACGACGTGAAATCTGTATAGGCTCATCACCAGTAGCCATGCTCTATACACAATAAAGAATGTAATTAAATTTCATTTCCATAAACATTTTACAAGAATGCATCGATATTTAATCAAATAGAAAGCACCTAATTACCTTTCCTTTGTTAATGTGTGCTGGCTCATCCCCACACTTTGTCCCCCTAGGACAGGTGGTACCTACAAGATAAAAGAAAGATTAGCGACCATATATGCTACAATATCAAATAGCAAAAACAATGCAAACACAAAATAATGTACCATAGATGTCTCAAGGCCAAATGAAATAGCTGGGAGCATGGCATCATCAATCTATCTGAGGTCCTCCTCGGTCATCAACTAAACATGAATGAAGATCACATACATGTATAAGTTACTATGGCTTAAAAATTAAAATTATTCTATTATAAAATTAACTTTAAATCGCATATGTCATAACAAAAAAATGTATACAAATATCGACACTGAAGGAGTCCATGCCTCTGCATTCCCCTCTCTCGCATCAGGGTCTATAGCCTCTACTCGTGTGTCTGGTGTATCCTCGTCTAGTACAAAATGATACTTAGGAAGATCACCTATGGGATCCAAGGAAATATTCTTGCATGCAATGCAAGTTTGAGGCACACAAATGTGTGATGAGCTAGCCGATGATGAACTGGCACCAACATCATCAACACAGGGAGGCAAGACTGACCTAGCCTGAGATATCATTAGGCTACTTAGCCTATGAATGGCTCTAATTGTCTAAGAGCTAGCCTCTGCCATAATATTAGGATGCTACACTCGAGGAGGGGGGAAGATATCAGTGGGGGGGAAAAAAGTGCCAGCTTGCTTTCATTGGGAAGAGGGTCTATCCTGAAGAACTCCTAGTCCTACACCCATGTTGGGCTTCATGCTCCAATAGTTCACTTTAAGTTTCAACACAAATTTTGCATATAATTTTCTAAGGAAATAAAATGGCACATCTAAATTGCTATGTGGAGGGATATCAAAAACCATCTACTGACGATCCCAAAAGTTTGCATGTATGGTGTCATTGGTGCACCATTTAATCGATAGTTTGGATTTCTTTGGGTTGACTAGTATACCCATGTTTGGATTCACAAAAAGGCTAACCAAATCCTCTTTGGTTATATTGAGGGACGCAACCTCATCATAGTCCAAACCATCATCAAACATCTCATGCATTTCATCATGCCAACGAAGAGTGACATTTTTTGGTTGGTAAGGGTTTCAATGTTATCCACTATGGTGTTTAATGTGGATAACATAGGAGCCAAAGCAGGTACATTATTATATGTTCTTCACAAACCCCTCAATTCAGTGAGATTTTCATTTATGAAATCTTTGATTCGAGGAGGGTTTTGAGGGGGTAGAGGATCATTTGGTGGATGGTTTTGTGGGGGAACTAGATCATTTGGTGGGGGGTTACGAGGAATATTATTCCTTGCCTCAGTATCATCATTTTGATCAACCATTCCTATTCAATTGCAAAACATAATATATATTAAAAAAACTCTTATTTTAACAAATTTTATCAAAAAAACCCTAGATTCAACTAAAACTAACAAAATCATGATAAAATCTATTGAATTTATATTAAAAATGATTAAAAAAACCTAAATATCGTATATTCGAATTGGTATCTAGTATTTGATCACCGGCATAAAAGTGCCATTGAAATGAGCCCACAGGCTCTGTTCTTTTTTTATATTGTCTGATAGATATCAGATATCTAATATTATATTGGATATCCATTATAATATCAAATATTCAATATTTCTGCCGATTCATATGTTACTAGATATATTATATTATATATTATAATATATTACTTTTTTATTATATTATTATATTATTATATTATATTATATTTTATATATATTATATTACATTACTATATATTATATTTTATATTATAATATTATATATTAGGTAATGTATTATATTATATTATTATAATTTATAATATATTATACTATTATAATATTATAATAATAATATTATATTATATAATATAATATTATATTTTTATATTATACTATTATATAATATATTATACTATTACAATATAATAATAATACTATTATACTATAGTATAATTATAATTATTATAAAATTATAATAAATTATATTATAGTATAATATATTATATAATATCTTATACTATTATATTATATTTTACTCATATTAATCTTCGTAAATAATATAATATATATTTATTATTTTATAATTATATAATGTAATAAATAATTTATTATTTCATATATATTTCTCCATGTTATCGGGTATCCAATATCAAATCGGATATTCGATAATATCAGATATTCAATCTCAAATCAAATATTCGATAAGACTTGGTCCTTACTTTCTAGGTTTGGTACCTGGATAGGTGAAAAAAAGTCAGAGCATATTTTGAAGCGCTTTTAGATGTCTTCAAACTCTATTTTTTTCACATCACCACTTTTTGGCACACCATGATCTTGCACATACCCTGATATCTTCTCACTTGCTTTTGTATATTCTTGACATTCTCTACATAATATTCTACTTCAATGCTCATCTTTCTTTCTTGCTCCATCAAACTCTATAGGATTGAAATCTTCTAGAAAGGATTAAAAGTCTCTTAACAAGAGCCACATGTTTTGATTGTTTGTAATTGAATCCTAACAAAGTCTTACCCTTTCAAAAGGAATATTTATATTAGTATATCATCTCATGGAAATAATTCCCACTAGGGTTTTCCCTTTGATTGAAGGTTACCCTAGTTAACAAATTTGGTGTTATTGTGCACAATTCTTATATTCTTATAGTTTTATATATTAGTTACATGTTTTGGATTTTTTAAAGTTAATATAAAGTTTTTAAAGCATACACTTGATTTACCCTGCCCCCTCAGTTGTATTGGTGGACTTTACTTTATAATAAGGAGGAAGAACAATATTAGGTTGAGAACTAGAAGGAAGAATCACAATGAAGGAGAATTAGATATAGGAGGTAGTTGAGAATTAGAAATGGAAGAATTAGAAGGAATGGGTGTAGTTGTAGGAAAAATATCATGAGTAATATCCCTAGGCATAATCAACTCAAAAATCTTTCAATATTTATGAGCTTGATTGGGAAACAAAGATATTGAGAAGGGGGGGGGGGGGGGGGTGGGGGTGGGGGATGTGTGGGGTTGGGGGTGAATCAAGATCTATAAAATTTTTAACATTTAAAACAACTTAACTACATTCAACATATTCACCATCTCACATCTAGTTTATGCACAACATAACTTGTAAAATCAAATGCTACAATAAATCTAGCTATCAACTACATCTGTGAAATGTAAACACATGACACAAAAGATTTGGTTACCTAGAAAACTTCCAAGGTGAAGGTAAAAATGGGTGGGGATGAAACCCACAAATATTCACTACTGTAGTAACAAAGTTAACTTGTTAGGGTTACAATTTTGATCACTTTTGGTGATCTACCCTGTGAGGGGTCCACCCTGCTAGAAAGACTTTTAAGACTATTAGGTCTTACATTGATTAAAGGATTTTACACTTAAAATGAAGTAAGAACTATGTTATGAGATTTACAAAGGTTTATTGAAACCACTTTGTTAAGACATTTTCCATGATTCAATTTGTTAAAACTAATTTAATACCTAATCCATTGGTTTGCACTTGCAATTTCTTATTACAGATCTCCTCCTTCCTGTAGGAATTACTTTATGGAAGAGTGAATTTTGAGGGGGGAAAGGTGGAGGTTGGGGGGGGGGGGGGGTGGTGCATGTTGAATCAACACTTCAAAGCTTTCACCAAAACATATTCACTTCACATCCATGTCATACATTCATCTTATAATATGTAAACTAAAAATACTATCCATTCATGTCAATCAAAACATAAAAAAATAACACTTGACACAAGATATTGGTTACCTAGAAACCTTCCAATGAGAAGGTAAAACTAGTGTTGGGATGTCACCTACAAATATTCACTCCGTAGTTGTAAAGTGTATCTAATTAAGGTTACAATTGTTTGACCATAAACTATGATCTACCTTATGAAAGGTCCACCCTGTTAAAGGCTTACAAAGACTATCAGGTCATACCCTATTAAAGAATTTCAACACCTTGCTAAAAGTATGCCTTGTTAGAGGACTTAAACTCACAATAAAGTAAGCACCCTACTAAAGGATTTACAAAATCATGTTAAGACTACTCTATTAAGAGATTTTCATTGATTCACCTATTAGAATGTCTCAACATTGATCCTTCGGTTAGCACTCAGTTGCTAGATATCATATCTCTCTTTGATGTAGGAGCATCCTAGGTTTAAGAGAAATTTTGCATCACCAAAAAATATTTATGTTTTTAGTCTTTTCTATTTTAATATGGACTAGTAGACAAGGGGGTTACTATTTTTGGGCTTGCTATTTTTAGTAAGTTTGTCATACGAGCTCATAATGTTCTCATTTTCTACGTGAAGGATGAAGGTTCATTTTATAATTATAAGGGTATCATAAAAATCTCATTGCTCCAAATTAAGTATTGGAAAAGTTATTGCATATTTTTGGTGGAAATTTTATTGTCAAAGGGGTTGATTCGAGAGAGTATGAGTCCATGTGTTGTACTAGTTGTATTAGCACCAAAGAAGAATGGAGAATGGAGGATGTGAACAGATTCTCGGGCTATCACCATTAAGTATAGATTTCCATTGCCAAGGATGGATGATATTATGGACTGTTTGAGTGGAGTTGAGTATTTGACAAAGATATATCTAAAGAGTGGGTACCATCAGATTTGTATTAGAGAAGGTGATGAGTGGAAGACTACTTTCAAGAAAAGAGAAGGATTGTATGAGTGCTTAGTCATGCCTTTTGGGCTAACCAATGCACCTAACACTTTCATGAGGCTCATGAATGAGGTACTGAAGGAGTTTTTGGATAAGTTTGTCATTTTTTACCTATATGATATTTTGATTGTTAGTAAGACATTACAGGAGAATTTTATTGATATTTGCAAGGTGTTTGATAAGTTGAGGGAAGAAAAGTTGTTGATAAACCTAAAGAAGTACAATTTTGTAAAGAAGGAGTTAGTGTACCTAGGATTTTTAGTCTGAGTATAAGGTCTAAAAATGGACCCAAAGAAAGTGAAGGCTATCCTTGAATGGCCTACTCCAAAGACTGTAATAGAGGTAAGATCTTTCCATGGACTAGCTAGTTTTTATAGAAAGTTCATAAGAGGTTTTAGAAGTATTTGTAGATCCCTGACTGAAACAATGAGAGGGGATATGAAAGAATTTAAGTGGACTGTACAAGAAGATAAGAGTTTAAATCTATTGAAATAGAAAGTTACTAAGTAGCTTATTTTAGCACTTCCTGATTTTAAGGTGTTTCAAGTAGATTGTGATGCTAGCACCTTGGTACTGCAATAGGAGCTATTTTGAGCCAAGGAGGTAGACTTATTGCTTATTTTAGTGAGAAGTTGAATGATGAAAAAGGAAAATACTTTGTTTATGATCAAGAATTTTATGCTATAGTTCAAGGATTGAAGAAGTGGCAACACTATCTTCTTCCTAAGGAGTTTGTTTTGTATACTGACAATCAATTCTAGAATGTACATCCTAATGCAAAATAATTTGCTGAACATTTGTAGGACATCCATGGGGAGGTGAGGAAGCACATCATAAAGATGAATAAATAGTACAAGTCTAAGGTAGATGTGAAAAAGAGATATAAGGAATTTTAGATTGGAGATGAAGTCATGGTTCATTTGAGAAAGGAGCATTTTACAATGGGTACATATAATAAGCTAAAAATGAAGAAGTTTGGATCATGCAAAATAGTGAAAAGGCATGATTCTAGAAATTCTTATGAAGTGGAGTTGCCTGTTGAATTGAATATTTCACTAGTATTTAATATTTTATATTTGATAGAGTATTATGAAGGAGGTGATGGAGATGAAGCTGCAAAAGTGTAGTACTGTATTCCAACAGCTCATTTGTCTACAAAGGAGGTTGATGAGATATTGAATAGTCATGTTGGAAAAAGTAGAAGGAACAAAACTTATGAGGAATACCTGGTCAAATGGAAAGTGAGGCTAGTAGAGGATTCATCATGGCTAGCAAGGGAGGAGGTTAACCATCTTCATTTTCCTCTAAAAACTTGAGACATGACAGATTCGCTTCTCAAATTATCCTGGGTGTTTGATGTAGGAGCATCCTAGGTGTAAGAACAATCTTGCATCACCCAAAAATATTTTGTTTTTAGTCTTTTCTATTTGAATAAGGACTAGTAGATAGGGGGGTTACTATTTTTGGGAACTTGCTATTTTTAGTAAGTTTGTCATTCAAGCTTAGAATGTTCTCATTTTCTACATAAAGGTTCATTTTATAATTATAAGCCTACCATAAAAATCTCATTGTTCTAGCTTAAGTATTAGAGAACTTATTATAGATTTTCAGTGGAAAATTTTGGATAAAAATATTTGAACTTAGTTTTGAAGGCCTTATAGGCCCTGGATGAGGTCTAAAAACTTGACAGAAGGGAACTTGCACAATTTTGAGCCTATAGATCAAGAGCTAGCTTTTCTAAAAAGTGCTTATAATGTTAGAGTAGGGTTGCCATTGCACCAAAAGACCAATCTATCAATGCTGAATACAATAACTCAACTTATAGTATATAGGAGGCAATTAAGCCCTTGTCATGAATCCTAAAGCGAGCATTGAAAAAATTTCCAAAAATCTACTCCTTAGTGTTACCCAAGGATCTAAGGATTCAAACCTATGACCAAGCTTTGATAGCACTCGTTAGAGTGGGGTTACTGTTGCACCAAAAGACCGATTAATCAATGCTCAATACAACCACTCAACTTATAGTACACATGAAGCAGTTAAGCCCTTGTCACGAATCTCAAGGGGAGCCCTGAATAATTTCCAACATATAATAGCCAATCAGAGCAATGGTTCAAGAGTTATGGCCTTCCAAAGTTGGGCTACCCAAAATTTCTAAAATAATTGTCAAAGATGTATTTTGCTGACTCTATATGTATTTGTTGGTGTAAATAAGTATTTACTTATTACACTTAAGTTTACTTAGGTTAATACATTATTTGTATTATTTTATTATTTATTTAGGTGAGACACACAGGATTTTGTGTACTCTCATAGATGTACTCAACTCTAATTATGAACATGTTGTCTACAACATAGGCATTTGCATCATTCACTGAGTTGTCATGTTGAAAACACAGTTATCCACACTCCTAATTTAGCATGTGTTGTCTACATCACTAATTTGTGTGCTACACCATTGTAGGCTTATCCTCACATCATCACACTTAATTCTATGCTTAATGGAGGATAATCCATAGCTAGTGGACATGTGCATGGTTGCATGACTTATTATGATGCTGACTTCTATGCATTCTAGAAGCTCTCCTGAGGCCTTTATATATAGGCACTCCTAGTGTACTCTCAAGCTAGCATATTTAATGAATATTGTCATTCTAATCATACTCTCTCTATTTGGTCTACTGTGTGCTTGTGTTTGAGTTCCTTGGTCTTTGGTGAATTCTAGCCTAAGCCAAATTCTTACATGGTATCAGAGCTCGAGGAGATTCTCTACACATAGCCATTTGAGACTGTTCATGCTTTAGCACGTTGATATGAATCTAGAGGATCTGTAGAAATTGGGAGCATCTAGAGCTAGATCTGACCTCACCATTGCATCTAGAGCATTGATTCGATGAAGATCGACTATAAATTTTCCTATGTTGGGTGAAAGTTGATTGTGAGAAATTTTTTTTTTGCAAATCAGAACTCAGAGGCCTCGATTTGCAGTTTGGGTATGATCATTTAATTGAACTAATTATTGCATTTCAGATCTGCAATTATTTCATTTCTCTACATTTTATTTCTGATTTTGAAAAATTTTGGATTTTTTTATTGCCCAGGTAGAGAATTTTTTTTAGCTAAACCGGGCAGTGACACCCTGGCTCGACTCTATATTTTTACTGGAATATTCAGATTTATTCATTCGTAGGTATTAATAATTTAGTAGGCTCCTTATTATTCTACAAGCACCATACCTCAAAATTTGGCAAATCCCAACAATGTTGACCTCTACAAAATTCGACACTTCCACCACACATAAGCACCTAACGGTGAGGCTCAAATTTTGACAGACATAATCAAACTCGCAACATAGTGCATTTAGCCAGCCTCAACCACTGGTGGCCCTTTTATTTCTCCTCTTGTGGTGTGTTCTTTTTAAAGTCCATTGTAGTTTGAGAACCCATGAATGTGGGACTTTTAAAAGAAATCTGGCAGCACAAAAATGTTTTTTGACAATCACCAAATCAAATCTAGCATCCACAACAATAAATATGATAGTGCGAGCGAGGACATGTACACAACATAGTCAACCCTACCATAGTACCCACCCATAGAAATTTAATGACATGCATCACATTTTGATACACCCATGTCACGCTGCAAACTTACACACGAAATAGTCAGCATATCCATAGTGATCCACGTAGACCAATCCTGCATCACCATGTGGACACATCCCACATCAGATGCCTATGCAACACTTTGCCACATCACTGTGACACAATAGCATAGTTAGTAGCCATACCCCTACCACATCAAATTTTTCCATATGTCCTTATAGTATGGACAACCACGTGTGTCATCCGTACTGCCATGTCAGCAGAGGGCACTTTTTTGCTGATGTCATCTTTTTGTTAGCTTAAAATTGATGACCCTCAGACTATCAAAATAGGGTAAAATAGAATTGGTACAATGACCATATGATCATCAAATTTAACCTCATCGTTTACTGGTGTAACCGCTCTCTAGATTGATTTTTGATTTTGTAGTCCGACTTTGGGAGGCTATAACTTGGACATTCAAATTCCAAATCAAGTGTATTTTTTTTGAAATTGGGTAGAATTTTCTAAATTTTTTAGTGGTGTAGCTTGTTTTTATTTTTGGTGCATAGATTTTTTAGAAATTGCATTTTTTGGCAATTGAACTTGCATAATCCTGCATTTTGCAACTTCAAACGCTCTGTACGGGCACATCTGGAGTAAAAAATAGGTTCCATTTTTTTTGAAAGTGTATTATTTTTTTCTACTTTCTAGATCTAGTATCAGATTGTAGGGTTGTGTGGACAAAAGTGTCACTTTTAGACATAGGGCCTTTCTTTTCTTTGTAATGCTTTAGAATTGTAGCACGTTGTAAATTTCTAGATTTGTAATCTATCAAGAGGTTGTAACAAGCAAAATCAAAAGTCCACAAAGGCCAAAATTGGCAAATGGCCCATTGTAATCTCACTACTGATAAGGTGCCCAAATCATCTATTTTTGGGGTGTTTCTTGATTTAGTGAAAGGTGAGGGGGGGTGTTCTTGGTGTTGTGTTCTGTCTTTTTTGCACTTTTCTTTCATTTTTTGCATTATGGAAAACTTTAAGTTTCCTAAATTAACTCCTCATAACTATGCAACATGGTCCATCAAAATGTGGTATCACTTAATGCATAATGGAGTTTCACAATATGTAGATGGTACTCTTCCTAAACCAATAGGTGATAATGTATTAGCAAGTGATATTTCAGCTTGGGTAGCAATGGATAGGAAAGCCCTAGGTGATATATGTTTGGGGGTTGATGATAAGATCATGTATCAAATCAAGAAGTGTTCTACATCCAAGGAAGCTTGGGATATCCTTGAAAGCCTATATGGTAAAGTGTCTGAAGAGAATGTGTTCAAAATTGAAGATGAGCTTGTCTCCTTAGATCCTAAGTCATAAGATTCAATATAAGATTTCATCATCAAGGTGAATGAGCTAAGGACAAAGCTTACTGATTGTTGGAGTTCTATCAAAGATAACAGACTAATCTATCTTATACATAACAAGCTGCCATCAGAGTATTCCACATTTGTATTTTCTTTTAACACCTCTAAGACTACCTTAGGGTCTACCTACAAGAAAGTCACTTTTGATGAATATGCTAAGCTGTTGGATGATGAAGAAAAGAAGTTGAAATCAATGGAGATTCTCAAATCACCTTAGTCTAAAGCATTGGTGGCCAATGAGGGCTCTCAAAATTTAGCTGGACAGTCTTCAAATAAAGGAAAGGGTAAGAAGAAATGGAAGAGTAAATCTAAGGATGCAAAAAAGACAACAACACAATCTAATAAACAAGGCAAGTCCTCAAATTCCAACAAGAAGGGGAACAACAATAAGGAGAAGAAGAAGTGTTCTTATTGCAATAAATTAGGTCATGAAGAGCATGAGTGTTAATCTCAAAAAGATTGATGAGTTGACCAATATCATGAAGAGACATAATGTTCCATTGCCTAATGCTTACAAGGAGAAAGGGTCTTCTTCAGATTCCAAGGGCAAAGGACAAGCACTCATGGCTAATTCAAACTCTTCAAAGGAATGGATAATTGATTCTGGTGGCTCATATCATATGGGTTCTTCAAAGGAGGATTTTTCTTCAATGAAGTAGTCCAAGGTATGACACATCTTCATGGGAGATGATAGTAAAATGGAAGTTGAAGGAAAAGGAAATGTGGAAATTAAAATGGAGAGTTTCAAGATGTTCTCTATGTTACAAACCTAAGTTCAAATCTCTTATCAATATACCAAATCAGTCACCTCTGAAATGGACATAGAGTTGAGTTCCTTCCAAATTTAGTGAAAGTGCATGGTCTGAAAGATGATTCCTTGGTTGCAGTGGGGAAACTAAATCATATCAAAAGTTTGTACTCTTTCTCCCATTTTGTGTCCAAGTCTCCTTCAAAGGCCTTGTTATCACAATCAAATTCAAACATGCAATTATGGCATAAGCAATATGGTCATCTTGACTTCTACTATCTTTAGCGACTTTTCACACACATAATGCTCAAAGGTCTACCTCAAATTAACTTTTCTAATGGTGAATGTTCAATAGATTTAGTGGATATGCATTTAGAGGGGAAGTTATAGAGAGGGAAGTTTTCAAGAGCACTAGGTGTTCTATAGATGGTTTACATGGTATTAGCAGGTCCTTTTGCATTCAACCAGGGTTGCAACATAATTACCTTCATTGATGACTTTTCAAGATACACTTGGGTCTACTTTCTTCATAATAAGAATGAAGTGTTGGACAAGTTTTTGGACTTCAAGACTCTTGTAAAATAGAAATCTAGGAAAGCCATCAAAGTACTCTGAATGGACAATGGAAGCATGTATGTGAATAGAAGACTTATGGACTTTTGTAGACTTGAGGGAATTGATCTTTAGACTCTGCCAACATTCAGACTACATAAGAAAAATATTGTAGCATTGAGGATCTGAACTCTTAAGTCTATGGCAAGTTGCATGATCCATGAAAGGTCTCTCAATCCATCATTAGAAGTCAAAGTAATCTCTAGTGCCACTCACATTCTTAATCATTCTCCTCATTTGACCTTAGATGGCAAAACTCCTTTTGAGTCATGGTGCAGCAGAAAACCTATTGTGACACACTTCAAAGTCTTCATTTGTCCTGCATGGGCAAAGATATCTTCCAGAGGTTGTAAGGCACAATCATCTTGGCCTTGTACCTTCATTAGTTATGAAGATAGTGTGAAGGCATACAAACTTCTAGATCCTAGGACACATCAGATATTTATGGAGAAGGATGTTTAATTTGTGGAAAGTTCACCTAGCTTGTCCTCTACTCCTCTTCGCATATCATACAATGTGGAAATTGATAGTGGCACCAGTGATAGTGCTTCAATAGATTCAAACATGTGGAGTTATATCAACAATTTTAGCAAGAGGTCACTACATCAGTTTATTCTGCATGCATACATAGCCACAGTGATAGGTCCAAAACAACAAGGTACATCCAGTCTTCCAGTTATAGGTTCAGTGATAGATTTAGGGGACAATATTGATGATATACCTCTTCTTCTTGATGCAGAAGCACCTTCTTTAGTTGTCATGAGGGCTCCATCAGATCCTCTTGTTTATTCTTGACATGATCAATCCTCATAGGTTGAAGTGATTGTGGATACTTATGATCAGCAAATGCAGCAGGGTTCATTAGTTGCAAAGATAGATAGTTCTTTGAGATAGGTTCTTTAGTTAGTTGAGGTTTTAGAGACATCACTTATTCATGGGATTCTTTCCACACATAGTGGAAGTGTCTCATTTGTACCCTTGGTCTTGTTTCTTCCTAAGGGGAGGAACACCATTTTGTAGTCTTGGATCAACTTCTTCATCGGAGCAGTCATTGTTCGACATTCTTTTTTGAAGGGGGGGGGGGGGGGGGGGGGGCGAACCTATATTTCCTCTCTTCATCTTTGCATCATTCTCTTATGTATATACTGGATGTATATCGTAATAGGGGGGTCTTGATTACTCCATCCATCCATGCATCCCTATTTATCTCTCTTTTTGGGGGAGGGCTTTTCCCATGAGGTTTTCCCTCTTTCCCTACTTTATGAGAGATTTCATATCATTATGTACATGGGTACCTAACATGGCCTAGTAGCTGGGACCCATTATGCATTGCATCCTAGATTTTGTAAGCTTAAGGGAATTCCCTTAAGTTGCACTTAAGGGGGGTGTTGGTGTAAATAAGTATTTACTTATTACACTCACTTATTTTTACTTAGGTTAATGCATTATTTACATTATTTTATTATTTATTTAGGTGAGACACACAAGAGTTTGTGTACTCTCATAGATGTATGCAACTCTAATTATGCACATGGTTTCTACAACACATGAGTTTGCATCATTCACTGAGTTATCATGTTGACAACATAGTTATCCATACTCCTAATTTAGCACATGTTGTCTACACCACTAATTTGTGTGCTACACCATTGTAGGCTAATCCTCACATCATCACACTTAATTCCATGCTTAATGGAGGATAATCCATATCTGGTGGACATGTACCTAGTTGTATGACTTATCATGATGCTAACTTCTATGCATTCTAGAAGCTCTCTTGAGGCCTTTATATACACGCACTCCTAGTGTACTCTCAATTTGGCATATTGAATGAATATTGTCATTTTGATCATACTCTCTCTATTTGGTCTACTGTGTGCTTGTGTTTGAGTTCCTTAGTCCTGGGTGAATTCTAGCCTAACCCAAATTCTTACAATATTGTTAGGGTTTGTTGACCCTAGGTATTAAGTTTGAATGTCTAGAACCTTCTCGAGTGGCATAAAATTGCCTATTTAAGAAAGCTCCAAACATTGTCTAGGTAAACTCTTGGTGGTAGTTCATAGCTTAGTCTTGCATATTATTGTAATGAAGGCACCCATGTGGGTTAGCATATTGTAATTGTGAATTTTTTAATTTTGCATTTGTGGCGATAATAAGATGTCCATATTTTGTTCTCACATTTGTTGCTATTTCTTAGTTTCTATTATGTGCTTATAGTATTAAGGGGAGGACCCTTCATCATCTTTACAAGTATATGTTGGATCCTCCTGATTAGATATGTCTCCTCTATCCTTTAATTGCTCTACTCTATTTTCTCTAGATAATTCTACGATTCAAATCTCTACCATAGCCTTCATAGTCACCATGAATGCTCTCTCTTCACTTAGCATTCATCTTTCTCTTCTCACAGATGCATACATGACTCAAAATTTTTTTAGGGTTTATCCTCCTTATAAAATCTTTGGTAGACTAGGGTTAGGTTAGAATTAATGATTTTTATTCATCCATTTTTCCACTTAATACATCCCTTTTTCTGATTGGTTGCATGGAGATTCTTAATATACCTTCGTATATATCTTCTAAAATCTTAAAATAATCTTTAAGTCAGCCTAAAAATGATTTACATAGGAGTTTGTGCCATTAAAAACAACTATGCCAAAAATTATTTACTTGGCACTTGAAATCTCTAATGCTATAACTCAGCTCCTAAATGACTTGGCATCCACTATTTCACTTAGCACCTGAATCGCTTGGCATGTATAAACTTGCTTGACACTGGAGTGACTTGACACTATCTATCTACTCAACACATATTGGTGCTTGACACTAACTAAGTATATTGCATGACATGTATTATCTGACAACTTATGATCATAATGCTGTGATTTCTAGATATTGATTGTGTGTCTCTTTTTTGTGCCAATGTTTCGGGTGACACTCTATGAACCATCATCACATTTCTCAAATCCTTTATGCTCTTCTACCCTAATGATGGTTCATAGGGTGTGACCCAAAATGTTGGCACAAAAAAGAGACATACAATCAATATCCAGAAATCATAGCATTAGTATTATGGATTGTGGAAATGCATTTACAATTAACTTATGATCAACATACATCACTTACTCAACATGCACTAAGTTTTGTTAAGAAATGACTTAATTGTTTTGTCACTACCTTGTCAAAATGATGCAATTTGCAATAGGATTGTGATTAATCATCTAGCTTGGAGAAGAGCATGGAAGATGGAGTAGCTGAGTGAGAGAAGATTTCTAGAGTGTATGGATAGAGTGTCAAATGTGAGGTAGTTTACACTTGGATCTTGGATAAATTTTGAGAAGGGCTAGTAGTTGTGGCTTGGAAAACAAGGAGATTTCTTGGTGGGCTTGCGAGCACAAGTTGAAATCTTTCCTTGAGGTTTCTACCAAAGTGTAGATCTGGACTAGCTAGAGTTGGGATTGGATTTCGAGGGATCTCACAGAATTACTATTGTAATTGCTTATGTATTTGGTTGTAACCTAGAAGGCCTTACAACCAGGCATGTTGGATGTAAATCTTATGATTTTATTATTTTGGATCTAAATATAAGTGTTATTATTTATTCTTCCACTGTGTCATTATTTTCTAGGGGCTAAAACATCTCCTTTAGGGATTCTCCTACCTTGTATTTCATCAAGTGGTATTAGAGCATAGTTTTTTCCTAAGCATGTAGATAGATCACTGAAGTTGAGGAAGTTCACACTAGGACCTTGGGAGGACATGGAGATGGATCTATGGTTATAAATATGGAAGGTTGATCTTTTTTAAGAAGATTAATCTATTGGTAATTTTTTGCAAGGGGTTTGCGAAGATCTTGGAAGATGGCCTTGAGAGGATTAGACCCTAAGATGATTGCAAATCTTCGTGATGTGGTGGAAAAGAGGTTTTCTAAGATGTCTACTTAGTTTGAAGCTAGTTTGGCTGATCGAGTTAAGGATAGGGAAAGGAGGGCATTCTATGGATGTTTTTGGAGTTAGAGTCTATGAATCTAGAAGAGATTTGTTTGAGAAAGAAGATGGCATCACAAGGTTGAGGTGGAAGCGGTTGGTTTTGTTGATTAGTTTGTGGAGTCTAACATAGAACTTGCATAGCAACTAGAGGATATTGCTGAGGATATCCCTAACCTTGTTGATGTTGGGATGGAGATTGGTTTTCATGATTAGTTGGTTGAGTCTGACATGGAGATTGTAGAGCACTCGGTCGTGGATGATCTAGTTGCTATTGCTGGTGACTTTTATGTTGTAGAGCATCTTGTTGTGAGTAATGAAACTATTGGTGTTGGGAGTTTGACATACATTGAAGAGGGGTTACATATTTTTGCTTATGTGGAGTTTTTTTTCTGGTGTGGATTCATTAGTTGATGTCATGGATTTGGATTTATTGATGAAGTAATATGTTCAATTTGTTCCTAAGAGTGAGCATGTTGATTGGATCATTGAGACTCTAGTGTTGGACATATGGATGCATATGTGGATGATTTGCATGTTGGTTTTCTTGCCTCTATTGGAGTGGAAGCCTTTGGTGAAGATGAAGATGGTTGCAGATATTTCTTTTGGCATCAAAGCATGGGACATTTTTCTATCTACCTGGGGAGTCTAATGTAGGAGCATCTTGCATCAAAAAATAAAGGGGAAAATAATTTTTTTTCTATTTTTTAAATTTTTTTTATTAAAATAAATAAATAAATTTAAAAAATGTGAAGGAGAGAGAAAGTGACAAAAATGAGAAGAAAAATAATAAATAACTAAATAAAAATGGAGAAAAGAGGGAAAAGACATTTAATAGGTGACATTATTAAATGTAACTTGTGGCTAGAGGGTTTATTTAATGTAACTTGCTAAGTTGACTTTTGGTTTGAGGTTTTATTTAATGTAACTTGCTAGTGGCCGACTTGTGACTTGGTTAGGTATAAGTAGAGGATGTTGTCTTGTCATTATGCATTCATCTATTTGGAGGAGTGAGTGTGGAAGGTAGTTGAAGAGTGAGTTTTTCCTGAGTCTATGGAAAGAGCACCAAATGTGAGGTAGTTTATAGTAGTATTGTGATTAATCATCCAACTTTGAGAAGAGCATGGAAGATGGAGTAGCTAAGTGAGAGGAGATTTCTAGAGTGTGTGGACGGAGCATCGAATGTGAGGTAGTTTACACTTGGATCTTGGATAAAGTTTGAGAAGGGCTAGTCATTGTGGCTTGGAAAGAAAGGATATTTCTTGGTGGTCTTGCGAGCACAAGTTGAGATCTTCCTTGGAGATTTCTACCAAAGTGTAGATTTGGACTAGCTAGAGTTGGGATTGGATCTTGAGGGATCTTGTAGAATGACTATTGTAATCACTTATGTATTTGGTCATAACCTAGAAGGCCTTAGAACTGAGCATGTTGGAGGTAAATCTTATGATTATATTATTTTGAATATAAATATACGTGTTATTATTTATTCTTCCACTGTGTGGTTATTTGATGGAGGCTAGGACATCTCCTTTTGGGATTCTCCTACCTTGCATTGCATCACAAAACTAAAATGAGATTAACACTTCTAATCTCTAATTTAATCTCCAATCTAATATATCTTTGCTCAATACTTCACTACTTCATTAGGTTGATAACTCTATTATTCACAAATTTTCATATGCAACATCCAAAACTTAACTTCTTCATGAAATACTTCATTTCCTTAGCACACTTTTCTATTTATTTTGTGATAGCTTACTCCACTGAATGAAAATAGGGTTTGGATTTGCATATTTAAAGACATTTTTAGAGTCTTGTTGAAACTTTTCTTTTTTCCTCTTCATCTGATTGGTTGTTCTTTCCTTATAGGGATTGGTGATCCATGTCAAAATGCATAAAAACCTTTGTATCAAACTCTACAATTATTAAATATCATGTCCATGTCAGATTGAAATGGTTTACCTTAAAGTTTGTATGATTCTAAACATTTTGTGTTCTCTCTGTGTTACTTGACACTCATTGTCTCTTATACTCGATCATAACTATTATTTATTATGTTGCTTGACACTGTGTCTTCTCAAAATTCACTAGGCTTAACTTATATAGAAAATACTTATTGACCAAAGAATTGTTCAACTCTTATAGATATTGACATACACATGATTATTTACAAGTATTTACATGGCTTGACCTATATAGAGTAGCTCAATCACAGTGATGACTGAATGACTTGGCCTTATATATGACTAAGTGTTTGACACTAATAAACAACAAGAATTAGAGATGCTAACAATCCCCTCATTTTCAATTAGTGGGAATTTTTTTTTTGTTATGATTTCATATTTACTATAAAATAATAAGAGTACCTCCCCTAAGCCTATGAATCAATTCTTATAGAACTTCAAAATTGTTCTTTATAATACAATATATACTTTACAATTTACATTTTTCAAATCAGCCTCATTGTACTTTTGTCATACCTTGTCCTCTTTCTACCTATCTAAGCTCATCATTCCCTCATGATAATTTTATTTCATCTCACCTTGTTATATAAATAATTCCCCCTTATTATTATTCTTTAATTACTATCATCCCCCCTTTTTTTGACACCTATGTCTGCTACTTTTTCTCCTGGGGTTGTGAGGGTGGAATCAAACCATATTTATCAATGAAAATTTGATGAATTTGATCAATCCTAATAAGTACATGATCCCACGTGGTTATTTATGACTCCAAAACATGAATCTTCAACTCAAAATTTGTTACTAAGTCAATTAAGATATCAACAATTGAAAGATTATGATCTCTTTGTACTAGATCCTTTTCTGAAATGAGCTTGTGTTGCATAACCTCCAAATGAGGTATCAACATTGACTATAAGGAGATTAGTTTGGCCCTCATTTTGCTATCTATTTTTGGTAGCTTGGACAACCCCCCTTGTACAAGAAATAGTCTATTCTAATGCATGGAGCTTGATTCAATTGACTGAGAGATAAATCCCCTTGATTGCCTCATATCAGCTTGAATCCTTTGTATGTTTTTTTAAAATTCATTTGTAACCCTTGGCACATCACAAAGTATGTTGTACATATCTTGTACTTTCTTTAAAATTTCCTCTATGTTTTTTACAAGTGCCTATAATTCCACTTTTCTTATTGCAATAATAGTAGAAACTTTTTCCAATGCTCTATTTTAAAATTTCTTTTCAGACCAGGCCATTAGTTTTTCATTTGCCTCAATATCTTTTGTATTGACCTTTTCAATAATTTGTACCAACTAAGAGATAATGGGGGCCTATTCATCAATTTTCTAAATGTCAAAAGCATCAACAAATATGTCTTCTATATAATGCAACACTTTTTTTTGTTGTTGTTCTCACATCATCTCTTCTTACTTCTTCTTCCTTGCTAGTATATGCTGTAAGATGATAGTTTGCTCAAAAGTGAGATTTGATAGATCCCATTTTGGCATATCAATTACCTCATCTAGACTAAAAATATTTTTTGGAGAACTATTATTTATCTACTTTCATTTACTTTTCTTTGGAGTGTTTCCACTTGACACTTCTAGAGTAAGAGTAGGCGATGGGGTGTCAACACTAGGTCTGGATTGTAATTCAATGCTTAGAAAAACAATGGTAGCACTTGAAACTAATGATGTTGGGATCCTCATTCTCTTTTTCATCTTTAGTTTGAAATCTTCAAAATATGCATCTAGAGTATCCTCAAAATTTTCTCCCAATTTTTTTATAAATTCACTAATCTTTCTTGTGACAGGTTTGTCTTTTTAAGAATTTGCCTTAGGGCAAGATTCACCCAAGATCATAGAACTCAAAAAAAAGCACAAATGTAGACCAAAAAGAGTATGACCAATATATCATAGTATGTCCTCATACATTACTTTGTATTGTATGTGATGAATGTACATACTAGGAGTTCCTATATATAAAGGCCTCTCAAGAAACACCTACAATGTCTCTAAAAAGAGCTAGGAGATAATATAAGCATGACAACTAAGCACATGTCTTATCCATCATTCTAGATGATAGAATAAGAATGATGAGGTGTATCTCAAGTGGAGATGTTGTAGACACCATGTACTTAATTAGTGTGCTAACTCCTATGTTGTAGACACCATGTGCATAAAATAGGAGTGAACTCTTGTGTTGTTAACATGACAACACACAAGAGTGCACATACTCCTAGGTGACTAATAAATCAATATTAAAATAATGCATTAACCTAAGTAAACTTAAGTAAAGTGTAAATAGTAAATACTTATTTACACCAACACCCCCCCCCCCCCCTTAAGTGCAACTTAGGGGAATGCCCTTAAGCTTACGAAAACTAGGATGAAATGCAAGATGGGTCCTAGCTACAAGGTCATGTTAGGTACCCATGTACATAATCAAGACCCCCCCATTATGGCATACATGAAGTATATACAAGAGAGAATGAGAAGGACAAAGCCCCTTTAGGGGAAAAATCCCTCCCAAAAAAAAGAAGAAGGAGACAAGGTAGTCCCCCCTCCCCCCCAAATATAACATGCTAACCAGTGAGAAATGCTCCAATGTAGAAGTTGATCCATGACTGTTGAATGATGTTCCTCCCTTTTGGAAGAAACAATGATAGTGGAACTAGTGAGATGCTTTCCCTGTCTGTAGAAAGAATCTTGATGATGAAAGGTGTCTCTAAAACTTGTTCAAGTGTCCCTTTTTCAATACTGATGATGGATCCTTCCAAAATTGCTGAGAAGAAGTGTAGATTGAGCAATAAGTGATATAGAACCTATTTCAAAGAACAAATAGTCTTCTCAAATGATAAAGAGACCTCCAACAAGTATTGTACATAAGTATTCACAATCACACCAACCTATAAAGATTGATCATCTAGAGAATGGACATGAGGGTTAGAGTGAGCCCTCACAACAACTATAGAAGGATTGCCCCTAGAAAAGAGAAGCTAAATATCATTAAATAAGTCCTTCAAATATACTATGTGTGACTCCATGAACAAACTTGAACTGTCATCACTTGAGGTAGGAACTGGAAGACAAAGTGTACTGTTCTGTGCTAAAGCACCTGAATAAATAACTGTGGCAATAGATGAAGAATTTGCCTCAAAAAGATGAGGAATATCATCAAGGATGTCTCCCACATCTTCAATGTGAGACTACATAAATAGTTATGTAATATTTGGAAGGAAGTCATCTCATGAAGGTAACACAGGAAGACATGAAGTGTCCTACTATACTGATCTGAAGCATCTATGGCTGGAATAGGATCAGTAGGAGCAATAAGAGCATCTAGAGGTGTAATATCATCTAGAGAGGATGCAGTTGCAATTGGAGGTAAAAGATCTTTGGGGAATGGAGGAATTTGTAGATCTCCATAAAGCTCCCAAAGATAGATCAAATATCATATAAATATTTTGACTTCAAGTCATCAAGTGAAACCATAACCTTCATATCCATATAGAGAAAGATTGCACAACAAAGGATGGAACATGTATCATAATTGTATAAAAGTCCTCTCACATATGGTAGTGCATTATGCTATCTAAGATATGGTAACACCAATTGACTCCATTCCTGATAGTTGTCTGGTGTCAAGATAATTAAATCTACCTCTTCCATGATAGACTAATCAATGTAACCCCCAAAGATGCAAAAAAAAAAATCAAAGAAAGCCCCCCTAATGGATGATTTGGGCACCTTATAGCCACTTGCCAATTTAGGGCCTATTTTTGAAAGCAATATTTCTATCCATAGAACCTATAATTTGATTGTAGATCTAGAAAGTAGACAAAAAAATGCACTTTCAAGAGCCCATAATAAGCATTTGAAGTGGCAAAAATTGGGATTTGTGAGTTGCAAAAAAATTTAGGAATAGAGATATAAAACTTCTTGCACCAATGTATAGATCAAAATTTTTTACCCCAAAACAAAAAAAAAATTGCTCAAAAAAAGGAGTCCATATGAAGGAGATATCACTGTTTGAAAATCACCTCGACTGTTATTTTTATTGAATCGCCGCTGCACCTCAAAAAATCAAATGACTCTAGATTTATCATAGATGTCTAATTTGGATGAAACAAAATCTGATTTGGGGTTTTTTTGACCTTTTGAATGTGATGCAAATATATGATTTGCACCAACAAGTACCAATCTTCACCTACAAAAAAATCTCTCCTATGGTTCAATGGCCAAAAAATTTCTAGAAAATAATGAAAATCTAAAAAAAAGTTAGAGATGTAGATGAAAAAAATGTAGATCTAGAAATTAAATGTACAGATTTGAAATGATCATACCAATTCTGCAAATCGGTCCTTCGAGTGCCGATTTGCAAAAAAATGTTGCCTCAATTTTGGCTATGGCCCAACATAGGAAAATTCATAGTCAATTCATTGAATTGATGTTCCAAACACAATGGCGAGGTTAGATCTAGCTCTAGACACTCCCAATGATTGCAATACTCCAAATTCAGGCCGAGGTGCTGAAGCAACAATGGTCTTGAACGACTATGTGAAGAGAGATTCTTCAACAGGTCTGATACCATGTAAGAATTTGCCTTAGGGAAATATTCACCCAAGATTGTAGAACTCACACACAAGCACAACTATAGACCAAAAAGAGTATGATCAATATTTTAGAGTATGTCATCATACATTGCTCTATATTGTATGTGATGAATGTACACTCCAGGAGTGCCTGTATATAAAGGCCTTTCAAGAAGCAACTAGAATGTCTCTAGAAAGAGCTAGGAGATAAGATAAGCATGACAACCAAGCACATTTCTTATCCATCATTCTAGATGATAGGATATGAATGATGAGGTGTATCTCAAGTGGAGATGTTGTAGACACCATGTGCTTAATTAGTGTGCTAACACCTATGTTGTAAACACCATGTGCATAAAAGAGGTGTGAACTCCTATGTTTTAAACATGACAAGTCACAAGAGTGCACATACTCCTACGTGACTAATAAATAAATATTAAAATAATGCATTAACCTAAGTAAACTTAAGTAAAGTGTAAATAGTAAATACTTATTTATACCAACATTCCCATTAAAAATTTCCAATAGCAGGAAAATAGTTCTGAACATAAAAGAAAATACACCTGATTAATGATCAAAACTTACACATTAAATTCTTTTCCTTCTTGATTGATGTTAGATTCTCTACATATTTCAATTATTGCAACTCAAAAAGATCATATTCATGATCCTTCATCATGATTTTCCATGCCTTATCAACTACCATACATGAAACACTATTTAACCATCTTGATTGATAAAACCTATGAGAGATTACTCTTACTACAAATTTAATCAATGGATTAGTAGTGGCAGAAATAGACAACCCATGTCCATTCCATTCCACTTTGGTATTTTCCTTGATTTCTTCCTTTGTTTGGCATCACATTGTCTTTCTTTTGTCAAATGTAGGGTAACCAATAAAAACATGAATTACCTTCTTTGTAATCTTTACCAGTCCATTCTCTAACCATAATTCCATGTCATGAATTCATCTTAGAACTTCCTTAATCCATTTGATCTTGAAATTCCTCAAAAAATCTAGGGTACAAGTTAACCTTTCCCTATAAATTTTTTTGAACTCATCCTTCAGTATACCTTCATCAAATAATTTCTCATTTTCTACACAAATTTTATAATCACCAACTTCTTCAATTTTGCACATGTAAGAAATTCTCACACTGTGAATCATAATAAGATTAGGTCATATTGATAGTAACAAACCCATTGAATCTCCTCTTAAAGAAATATCCAGAAGAAAATGAAACTTAGGTGGAGGAAAAGCCTCACTTATTACCAATTAACATGTCTTACCTCTTGACTCTTTTCTATAGATGATGAAGATGCCATATTCTCATGTTAGGGTTTTGAAACTCTTCTCTTTCTATACTATTCAAGTCAACTTGAAATTAATACTCGATCACTCTTTCAGTTCTAGTTCACTTCTAATCACCTTTGAAACTACACTAATTTCTCAAATCACTCTGTGCTCTAAAAATCTAAATTCAACACGTGTTTAATATATTTAAATTCTTGATATATACCTTAATTCATACAAGTTGGGGTCTCCATTAATGTTCTATCTTTTTTTGAGTAGAAGCAAGTTGTTGTTTTTAAAGAAGAAAATAATTGAGAAATAATAATGACAAGGGAAACATTAGAGGAAATAGTTGGTAATGAAATATTCAACACACTAGTCCATGAGTGTATGAATTAGCTGGAATAGAAAGTGCAATAGATAGGACACTAGGAACCACCCTAGTATTATTAGGATAACTGGAAGGAACACTATTGTATGAAGGGTGTGAGGTAGGAAATGAAGTAGGTAGAGCACTCACATGTAGATAAGGAATATGAAGACTTTTTATAGGATTGTATGGTTGAATAGAAGTAGTCACAATAGGAGAAACATAGGTAGGAATACTAGATACAGGTGTGGAAATAAGTAAGAAGGTTTCAACACTAGTGATAGGTGGAACCATTCCTATTTCTAATGTAACTTGAGCTAAAGGATAAACATGAGAATGGATAAGGTGAGTAAGACCACACAAAATATTAACATAGTGTTCATCATTATGTATCACTTTCTTAAACACATGAAAAAAAGTAATAGTATTGGTATTGTGATTATCTTCAAGAAGTTAATCTTGCATTTTATCAATCTCAATAGAAATATTATTAACTTCTCATTAGAGTGATTAAAAGTTTTTTTCAAAAGTTAATATTTTAGAGGGATCTAACCACATGAAATGTTATGTTTTTTTCACTAAAAAATAGGATCCATTAGTGTGCTCTCTCATTTTGAGGGCCTTAAACTCAACTACTTTAAAAAAAAAAGCTAGTAGTTTAGAAACTAGATTCATAATACTAATACTTTTTTTCTTGTTGCATCATAAAATTTTGATTCCAACTACTTTCAATTTCTCACAAAGCTTAGGATTTTCTCATTGCAAAAAAAGTGGCATCTTGAACTCCCTTTCTAGTCCCCCATCTTTGCAAACTTACCCAAATCATTTTCATATCCAAAAAAGATAACATAAAATAAGGATGCAAAATCATCATTAACTTCTTTCAAAAAATCATAATAGTCAACTGTTGTAGCTCCTCCAAATATTTCAAGCCAAAATGAAGGCCACTGATAGATCAAAAGCAAGCAGTGGTGTAGGATCAATGCCTTTGGTATGATCCTGTTAAAAAATAAATTGTATGATTTTATCACAAAAAAGGAAACCCTAAGAAAGTGCATTCATAATACTAGAACATGGGGTGACGATCCATGGATAACACTAGTGACTAGGGAAAGTAGAGATATCCACTCTTTATAGGTGGAATTCAATAGGCATAATTAATTTTGAGAATTCTTTGAGTCACCCATACTTCTCCCCTTTGTGGAGGAGAAACTATTTACATATAAGATCCCTACCAAGTGGTGTGCATTTTCTATGGTGATTCAACTACCAACATTTAGATCTAAGAAAAAAGGTTGCATGATTATATTTGGGCTTGGCTAGAGAAGTTTTGGTATTTCACTTGTCCAATGGATCCACAACCCTATTTATGCGAAGAAAAAAACATGAACACCATCCCCTAGGAATTATTCTTTGAAGATCTTCATCAAAAGCATCAACATGTCAGCCTTGGCTCCTCTGATGTCCAAAAGAGATGCCAAAAACTAGGACATTATGTTCATGTTGATTTGATGATGGTTTTCATTTGTAGAAACTCCCCAACCAACACCATCCTCATAGCCTTAGTTGAAAAAGGCCCAAAATCCTTATGAGCCTCCATTAATATCCTTGTAAGACTAATAGGAGTATCCGTGTAAATATCTTAAAATTTTAATAGTGAATTATAAAAATCCTAATGACCTAAACAAGAGAAAGCTAAGAGCTTTAATAATTCATCTATCGATATGTACAAGATCATGGTGTGCCAAAAAGGGGCAATGTGAAAAATATGTAGTTTTGAAACATCTAAAAGTGTTTCAAAATCTACTTTGACTTTTTCCCCACCGATCCTAATATTGAACAAAAAATGTAATAACTTTCCTCATCAGGCACCCAATTTGAGAATAGGTACCTGATTTCATAACGAGTACCTGATCTATGCGTCCAAATCATGGTGCCAAATTCAAATGTAAAGGGAGTGGGGACCAATTTTTAAGATAAATATTAATTTTTATTTACCAAACTCAAAGTGGGTGGGGACTAATCTTTAAGGTATATTGTCCAAGTATAGTATAGTTATAACATAATTTGGGGGGACTAATTATTATATATAGTTACTAAAATTTATTATATAGTATTAAATAAAAATAATTATTATTTATTATATAATTATTTGATATATATTTGGTACTTATTATAAATTATTATATAATTATATATCATATTTATTATAATTATATATTATATATATTAGTAACCTAAGTTAATAAGCTATATGAAGAAGTATGTTCCTAGGGGTCATAGGATGCCTAGGGATATGCATCTTGTGTTTCAATGGGTAGAAATGGGTTATAGAGTATCCTCTGAACCCTTTTGACCTATTACATGATAACATATGTTTCTAGGGGTCCTAGTACCCTTATAGACATACATGTTGTAATCCAATATGTCAAAATGAGTTATAAAGTACCATTTAAGCCTTTCAACCCATTACATGACAACATATTTTCCCCCTAGGAACACAAGTTGTCATGTAATGGGTGAAAAGGGGTCATAGGGTATTTGATGGGCCTTTTGACCCATTGGAACATAACATGTATGGAAGGAACATATGTTATTGTGTAATGGTTTGAAAGGGGTCATAGGATTTTGACTCATTGGAAGACAACGAACATGATGATAAGGGTCCTAGGATCCTTAGGAACATATGTTCTTGTGTAATGGGTCAAAAGGTGTCATAGGATACCTTATGACCCCTTTCCACCCATTGAAATATAAGAGGTATGTTCCTAGGGTTCCTAGGAACCCTAGGAACATATATTTTCATGTAATGGGTCCAAAGGGGTCATATGATACTCTATGACCCCTTTCAACCCATTGGAACATAACATGTATGTCCCTAGGGGTCTGAACACAATTCATCATGTATTTGATTAAAATGAGTCATAGGTTACCCTATGAACCCTTTCAACCTATTTGAACATAATATGATTGTCCCTAGGAGTCCTATGACTCACAAGAACATATTTTTTCATGTAATGGGTTGAAATGGGTCATATGATATCCTTTAACCCCATTCGACTTGTAGACACCTAAATTTGATTAGACCATTGGATAATCATATTTAGTTATCTCCTAGGACATTATTGATTAAATATTTATTATTTAATTAATTAATCATCATCCCCTAGTTAATTAATTAATTTAATTAACTATAATCCAATTGATAAAACCAAATGATAACCTAAAATTAAATTATCAATTAAATCCCTATTCCTCTATTAAATTAAATAAATTCTCAAATCTATGTGACTTAATCCCATATCCCCATTTTATTAAATAAATCATTTAATAAAATATCTAAACCCCTAAAACATCCCTAAGACCTACCTTTATCCCTAATCCAACCCATTCACCCATACTAACCTCACTTAGACTCCTAACTAACCCATTCCATCAAAGCTAAGCCACTTGCCCCCTAATCTAGTTTCCTAAGCCAAGTCTAATCCTCCTCCTAAACATGTGTAGAACTTTAAGCAAGGGTTAAGACTTGCTAACCCAAGCCAAAGTCAACAAGTCAACCTTAGCCTCTTCCATCCCTATCCAAGAGCATTAATGGCTCTTACATGACATTAATGCCTCTTACATCCCTCTTTATGACTCTTACATATCTCTTACACATGCAACCTCCCTCATTACTCCCTTTGACCAACCCTTATCCCATCCCTTCACACTCATCCTCCTTGTGACAAGTGTCACTCTCCTATTGGCTCTAAACAAGCACAATCCATGTGCTTCCATTTGAAAGCATCTTAGCCCTCCCTCACCATTCTTCCATCCTTGCATCTTGACTCTCCATTTCACTACCCCTTAGCCTATAAATAAAGCCCTTCCCTCTCACAATCCATCAATCCACTTTTATGCAACCTTATAATGCTCCACTAACTACTCCATCATAGCCATTTTACACCATCATAATGCTGAAATTCATCCATACCTAGATTGTTGAAACCCTCATCCATGTACACACTTGGTAAAAACCCCCACCCATTGGAAGCTTGAGCACAACATGAGCATACATCTGCTATCCATTAGGGACATAGCTTTGTCATCATAGGTTATGCCCAAGGAGCTTACCATTCTTGGTTTGCCTTCCTTTTGGTGATAACCTCGTCCTATCATAAGTGTTTTCCTTATTTGGTTATTGTGAATGCTTTTGTTAGTATTAGTATTCCTTTTACACTAACCAATGCAATATAGGTGCATGTATGGGGCAATCTTGCCAGATATCCCAAGCCAATGCCGTTAATCCTCAGTCAGTCTACTGGCGTAAGCTACTGTTTGATGCATAGTATGGCTGCTTGTCACTCGCGTGATACTAGAGCATCCAAAGACCACTGCACACCAAACCAATCACACATCAATACTCCTTTTCATACTTACATCCCCTCACTTAATACCCATCCCCTACCAAATCTTGTGTTGTCTATGCACCTTTCCCTTTTTCCTATGTTTCCACCACTTCATTCCTCCAAATTCTTGCCAACTCATGATCCTATTGACCAATGTTCTCATGAGATCACTCTTTGACAGTTTGACCCCTCAACAAATGTAACCTGCATTCTTGCTAGCACATTCTTGCATAGGCTAAAACTTGTGATCTCGCTGACCAATATTCTCCTAAGATTGCGCTTGAACTTCCCCTCCCAGTCAATCCCTATCCTGTTCCTACGTTGACCTCATCAAATGTCATGGAATTATGTTCCCGCAGCTCGGCACACATTTTTTCTGGTGGGATCGCATTCCCACTACCTTTATCGCAATCCTACAAAGAATCCCTATCCAAATTCATGATCCCACAAAAACTATTTTTAAGCCTATTTTAAAGCTTACCTATGGCTATTTTTGTGGGATCGTGATCTTGCCGATCCCTATAGCAATCCTGTCAGACCTATGTCCACGGGATCACATTTTGTAATTCATGGGAATGCTATAATTACTCCAACATAAAAAAATGAAAGAATGGTTTTGGACCCTATCAAATGATTTGGTGTTCACTACACTTGTACTCATCATACCATGTCTACTCAATGCTTTGGTCATCCATTCGCAACCATCATCTTGGCTAGATTAGAGCTCCTCGTAGCAATATCTCTTTGTCCATATGAAAGAAAATTACCCATTCTAGCCCCCTTCCAACCCCTTATACGCCCCTTAGGATGCTCTATCTTCCTCCATGACTCCTGCAATGACCTCTTTTTGCCCCCCTCCTTATTTATTTTTGCCATTTACTATCCTTTTCATCTTCTTTTCATCCTTTTATATCCTCCTGCAGCCCCTGGTTTACTACAACTTTTCAAGAAGTTGTTGTGCCTCATTTTCTTTCCTCACTGCCTTCTTCAGGGGGCATCATTTGGTCCATTCTCTCCCTTTCTACTTGAAATTGGGGCAAACATGTTGCTTTAAAAAGTCTTCTTCGCATCATTTATATCCAAACTTCTTTGAAATAGTATTGCCCCAACACTATGTCAAAGAGGGGTAAAATGTAGACACCTAAAAATATTATTACACCACTACATAATCATATTTAGTCATCTCCTAAGACATTATTGATTAAATATTTATTATTTAATTAATTAATCATCACCCCCTAGTTAATTAATTAATTAAATTAACTATAGTCCAATTGATAAAATCAAATGATAACCCAAAATCAAATTATGAATTAAATCCCTATTCCTTTATTAAATAAAATAAATTCTCAAATCTATTTAATTTAATCCCATATCCCCATTTTATTAAATAAATCATTTAATAAAATATCCAAAACCCTAAAACATCCCTAAGACCTACCTTTATCCCTAATCCAACCCATTCACCCATACTAAGCTCACTTAGATTCCTAACTAACCCATCCCATCAAAGCTAACCCACTTGCCCCCTAACCCCCTTTTCTGAGCCAAGTCTAATCCCTCTCCTAAACATGTGCACAACTTTAAGCAAGGGTTAAGAATTTCTATACCAAGCCAAAGTCAACAAGTCTCCCTTATCTTCTTCCATCCCTATTCAAGAGCATTAATGGCTCTTACATGCCATTAATGCCTCTTACAAACCTCTTTATGACTCTTACACACTCAACCTCTCTCATTACTCCCTTTGACCAACTCTTATCCCATCCCCTCACACTCATCCTCCTTGTGATAAGTGTCACTCCCCTATTGGCTCTAAACAAGAACAATTCATGTGCTTCCCTTTGAAAGCATCTTAGCCCTCCCTCACCATTCTTCCATCCTTGCATCCTAACCCTCCATTTCACTACCCCTTAGCCTATAAATAAATCCCTTCCCTCTCACAATCCACCAATCCACTTTTATGCAACATTATAATGCTCTAATAACTACTCCATCATAGCCATTTTACACCATCATAATGCTGAAATCCATCCATACCTCCATTGTTGAAACCCTCATCCATGTACACACTTGGTAAAAGCCCCCCACCCTTTGGAAGCTTGAGCACAATGTGAGCATACATCCGCTATCCATCAAGGACATAGCTTCATCATCATAGGTTATGCCCAAGGAGCTTACCATTCTTAGTTTTCCTTCCTTTGGTGATAACCTCATCCTATCATAAGTGTTTTCCTTATTTGATTATTGTGAATGCTTTTGTTAGTATTAGTATTCATTTTACAATAACTAAATTAGGTGATACACAACCCATTAGAACACAATGTATATGTCCCTAGGGGTCCTAGGAACCCTATGAAAATATTTTGTCATGTAATGGGTTGAAATGTGTCATGACATGTCCTATGACTCATTTCTACTAATTCAAACATATGTATGACCCTTAGGAACATATGTTGTAATGTAATGGGTCAGAAGGGGTCATAGTGTATCCTATGATCCCTTTCAACCCATTAAAACACATTGCATATGTCCTTAGGGGTCCTAGGACCCTTAGAGACATACATCTTGTGTTTTAATGGGTTGAAAGGGGTCATAGGTTTCTTTATGACCCCCTTTGACCCATTAAATGATAACATATGTTGATAGTAGGGGTCCTATGACTCATAGGAAAATATATCATGTGTTCAAATGAGTCAAAAGGGGTCATAGAGTATAATACAATCCCTTTCAACATATTATATGACAACATATGTTCCCCTAGGGACATAAATCATGTGTTAAAATAAGTCAAAAGTGGTCATAGGGTAATCTATGACCCCTTTTGACCCATTAAATGGTAGCATATGTAACATATATCATGTATTCAAATGAGTTGAAAGGGATCATAGGGTACCCTATGATCCGTAAGGTTACATTTCATGATAACATGTCTTTGGGGGGTCCTAGGACCCCTAGGGACCTATTTTATTTGTTCGAATGGGTTGAAAGGGGTCATAAGATAACCTATGACCCTTGTAAAATGCATTGCATGGCAACATATGTCCTTAGGGGTCCTAGGATCCCTAGGAACCTATTTAATTTGTTCGAATGGGTAAAAAAGTGTCATAGGATAACCTATGACTCATTTTGATGCATTTCATTACAACATATGTCCCTAGGTTCCTAGGTCCCCTAGGGACTTATTAAATTTTTTCAAATGAGTCAAAATGGGTCATAGGATAACCTCTGACTGCTTTCTACACATTTCATGACAACATAAGTCCCTAGGGATCCTAGCTCCTGTAGGGACCTAATTCATTTGTTTGAATGGGTCCAAAGGGGTCATAGCATAATAATCCATTTCAAAACATTTCATGATAACATATGTCTCTAGGGGTCCTATGACCCCTAGGGACCTATTTTATTTGTTTGAATGAGTTGAAAGGAGTCATAGGATAACTTATGACCCCTTTCAACATATTTCATGACAACATATGTTATATGGGTCAAAAGGGGTCATTTGATAACCTATGACCCATTTTAATGCTTTTCATGACAACATATGTCCCTAGGGGTCCTAGGACCACTAGGGACCTATTTCATTTGTTCAAATGGGTTGAAAGGGGTCATATGATAACCTATGACCCATTTTGACATATTTCATTCTAGCAAATGTCCCTAGGGGTCCTAGGATTGCTAGGCACATATTACAATTATTCATATAAGTTAAAAAGGGGTCCTCTTTTGACACATTGCATCATAACATATAGACCCCCAAGGACCTATTTTATTTGTTTCAATGGGTTGAAAGGGGTCATAGGATAACTTGCAACCCCTTTTGACATATTTCATGATAACCAAGGACCCTAGGAGACCTAGGGATATATTATAATTGTTGATATGGGTCAAAAGGGGTCATAGGATAACCTATGACTTGATGCATTTCATAACATTATATGTCCCTATGGATCCTAAAATAGGTAGGAACCTATTTCATTTGTTTGAATGGGTTGAAAGGGGTCATATGTTATCCTATGACCCCTTTCAATTTTCTCATCACAACATATGTCTCTAAGAATCCTAGGACCCCTTAAAACCTAATTCATTTATTTGAATGAGTCAAAAGAGATGATATGATAACCTATGACCCCTTTCAACACATTTTATGAAAAAATATGTCCCTAGGGCTCCTAGGACACCTAGTGAGCTATTTTATTTGTTCCAATGGGTTAAAAGGGGTCATATGATAACTTATGACCCTTTTCGACATAATTTATGGTAACATATAGCCGTAGGGGTCCTAGGACCTCCAGGGACATGTTATAATTGTTTATATGAGTTAAAAGGGGTCATAGAATCTTTAGGACCCCTTTTGTCCCATTAAATGAGAACATATGTTACTAGGGGGGTCATAGGAACATATGTTCTCATTTAATGGGTCAAAAGGGGTCCTAAAGTATTCTATGACCTATTTCAACTCATTATATTACAAAATATGTTCCTCAGGGTACTAGGACCCTTAAGGACATACATGATGTGTTTGAATGGTTTGAAATGGGTCAAAGGGTACACTATGACCCCTCTCAACCTATTATATGACAACATATGTTCTTAGGGGTCTTACAACACCTAGAGACATACATCATGTGTTTAAATGGGTGAAATGGGGTCATAGGGTGCCCTAGACCCATTTTGGCTGATTAAATTAGAACATATGTTCCTAAGGGTCCTAGGACCCCTCGAAATATATCTCATGTGTTTGAATGAGTTGAAATGGGTCAAAGAGTACCATATAACTAGTTTTGACCAATTATATGACAACATATGTTCCTAGGCCTCCTAGGACCCCTAGGGACATAGATCATGTGTTTGAATGTATTGAATTGGGTTATAGGGTGCCCTATGACCCATTTTAACCTATTAAATGAGAACATATGTTCCTAGGGGTTCTAGGTCCTAGAACCCCTAGGAACATATATCATGTGTTCAAATGAGTTGAAAAGGGTTGTAGAGTACCCTAGGACCCCCTTCAACCCATTATATGATTACATATGTTCTTAGGGATACTAGGACTCCTAAGGACATACATCATGTGTTTGAATAGATCCAGAGGGGTCATATGGTATGATTTAACCCCTCTCAACTTATTATATGACAACATATGTTCTTAGGGGTACTAAGACTCTTAGGGACATACATCATGTGTTTGAATGAATCCAAAGGGGTCATATGGTATGCTTTGACCCATCTCGACTCATTATATGACTACATATATTCCTAGGGGTTCTAGCACCCCTAGGGACATACATCATGTGTTTAAATGGGTCGAATGAGGTCATAGAGTACCCTAATGGGCAAAATTGCCTTCTCGATTTGGGTACCATTTAAGGCTTTTGAGCCCTATGAGTGCATTTAATGCATGTGTACCCAGCTATCCTTTTGAAGCTTAAGAGGTGTTTATTGTTTCTAATACCTTGCAGTCAGTATGCCTATGCATCTCATGAAGATAAAGTCTCATTTTGGGTCATTCCTTGAAGTTTCATTTTGAGCAATGTCCAAATTTGCATTTTTGCCTAAGTGTTAAAAAATGATAGGAGGCCTAGTTTGCAATTGAATATCTTTCACCTAGTAATGCTTCATGACTCACTACTTTGGAAGTGTTTAGTATTCCTATCAAAGAACCTATGTTTAAGATTTCAAGTTGTTTCAACATGTTTTTACTAGGTATTGAATCCCTTAAAGTCGGTTGTTTATTGTTGTCATGCTGATATAAATTGTTCAGAATTCTGGGAGGCCTTGTTTGAGCTATTATAACCTTGACTCTGTTGACCAAAATGAGAAAATTCCTTTTGAATTTCATTCTAGAGCTTAGAGACATGTTATTTTTTAGATTTGACTTATGACGAATATGTTTGATTAGTTTTTGAATGTGATTCCATATGCAAATTATAAAGTTTTGCTGGTATTTGCATCAGGATGTCATAACACTAAATCCATAATTGCCTAAACCAAATTGATTGTAGCATTGTGTTCTACTCTAAAAATTGTTTGAGTGTGCTAGTTTTCAAGTCTAGACAAATCCATCTACACACTTTCTCAAGTCCATTCCATTTGCAAAAATCACTTTTCTGCCAATGTTTCTAGTTTTACAAATCTGAGAAGCCCAATTTTGATTGCTCACTAAATTTTCATAGTTATTCATCATGAGCCCAAATAATAGAAGAATACTTTCCCTGAAAATGAACCAATGCCCCACATGCCCCCAAGTGTTTGTTTGACCTATTTTTAAAGCCAAAACCGAACGTGATTTATTGTTTTTTGACATGTTTGCTTGTAGGTAGTTCTAAGAGAGCAACTTTGATGGTCAATATCTTTTGACCCTAAAGTCATCATACCACAAGATTTGGTAGGGTAAGAGTATGTAGAACAAAGAATCAATAGGTTTGACTTTAGAGCCTGGTCAAGTGTTTTTGTCAGTTCTTAATGCCAATTAGAGGACTCCTTGGCACAAAATTGGAAAGTTGCAGAAAGAGGTGAAATAAGTTTCAAAGTTTTATTCAATGGTCGGATTTGATTTTGATCAATACTAGATGTTCATTAGATCAGTTTGACATGTTAGTTATTCAAAAACAATTTTTTTAATCTGGAACAACATTAAGGCCTGACCAATTTCATCAAATTGTGAAGTAATGCTCATCGATTAAAATTCTCTTGGTTGGACATAATAGCCATGATAAAAGAAACTCACCTAAAATAGAAATTTTTGTGTGTTTAGTTTGCCCACTAGCTCACACCAAAGCTATGCCCAACTTATATAGATTGATTGGATGACCCTCTCCAATGTTACACAAGGACATTGTATGAAGATTTTTTTATTGAAGAGGGGTTTCAAATGTGGAGAAGGAGCATGAAACATATGGAGGTGATTTTCTTTTTGAATTGGAGGCCATTTTAAAAGAGGGAATGCAATTAGATTACACATCCCATTACTAATGAATGCATTGAAGAGAACAAAAGGATTGCCGAAAACACATAATTACATAGGGTTTTTTCCTCGAATCCAAGCTAAAGTTTTGTCAATTTGAGTTTTGCATCTCCTAATTGCATTTGTATTTATCTTCACCACTCATGGTTATCTCTTTCAAAAAAACCTTAGCTCTATGTAGTGCTTTTGCAAGGATTATGGGCCAACAATATAAGAAGTTATATGCTTGTCAAATATGTGATCTTTTATAGAGCCTTGAGGATTGGTAGGTCTATTATGAACATTAACCAACCGCATTAGATAGTCACAGTGATAGGAAGATGGAGCCCTAACTACACCTACATCTACAATAGTTTCAAATGGATTGATGACATTGGTAGAGATGGAAGTGATCTCCTATATGCCCTATGATTGGGTGGCATAGGCCAATTTGCTATAGAAGTATAAAGGCATTGGCAGGAAGCTCTATGAACAAGAAGCTTGCGTGGAATGTTAAGTTTTATCCAAATGATCAATCAGGCATTTTCCCTGCTAATGTACCCAAGTCCTCATTCACCATCTACTATCTCCAGCTCATCAAATTAAGTTGCTACCCTAGGATGAATACATTGTATAGCATGATCTTAACCCACATTTTTTACTTCTAAAAAAGTGATGTCTCTGTGCTTTTGGATTGTGGTGCGAGAATTTGTGAAGAGTTAAAGTATGAGCGATAAATGAAGCCTAGTTCCATAAGCTTGGAGGAAACAAACAAAAGTATTTATTAGTCCTCTGCAAAGAATGGAAAAATACATTTGAATTAGAAGTAAAGCACCCACATGTAGAAACTTTCTTTGAAGGTCACTTATCTAAAATGTCCCACATTCATGCCATAAGGTAAAACTTAGATGTTTAAATGTGTGATCACACCTATTCTAAGTGTCTTAAAGACACACCTATTTTGAGACAAGGCTTATGAGCATGGGCGCACCCATGGATGACCATCTTGGTGAACATGTGGCTAAATTTTGAACAAACTTTCTTACAAGGATGATGAATGGACTTGTACATGCTAAATAGTAGGTGAAAAATGGTAGCTAGATCTATGAATTATAAAGTAACACATGGCAAAGGTTTATGGGCCTAGCACACTTCTTGAGGTACTAACATGGCAAGGTAGGACAGGTGTCACAAATGTACATTCCCACATGCAATGTGGAAGTTGCTAATTGTGCATGTGGGAAAGCACCTAGCTGAAATCTGATAGTGGGCACAGGTTGGTGATGACATGGCAAGAGTAGAGATTCAACGAGTAACAAAGTGCCACATGGCAATGAGGTGGGAGGTGCTCTACATGAGATGATGTAGTAGTGATTGAGTGGTATGAGGTCCAATGAGAAGCTACAATGTGGCAATGTGTCATGTGACTAGTGGACCAATAAGAGTGTGCCATGTGGTACTTGGGTGGTAGGTGATGTGAAAACCCTAACCAATGGCATGCTGCCACATGGCATAGATGGTCAAATAAGTTTGACCCAAATTATAATTTGGAGGGAAAATACAAGGCATGAAAAATAAAATTTTAATTTTTTTTTCAATTTATGTGTGTACATTTAGTTTTAAATCAAAATGGTATATAATCTAAAGTTTTGACTTTATGATAATATTTATTATTTGCAGGTAAATGCAGACTAGAAAGCCATGCTAGTAGCTTATTTTTCATTTTAAGATTTTTGGCATCTTCAATGTGCCAATATGGTACTATTATATACTATTGGAATTGGGAGTGAACAAACTTTCCATTTTTGGAGTTTGTTTTTGCATAGGAAGGCACTTGCTTAAGTTATACAAGGTTTTGTCTCAGGTACCCATTTTCAGTATCATTCATGTATAGTAGTTCAAATTTGAAATTTTAGCTGAAATAGTGAGCTAGGTGAATGTCAGAGATAGTTTGAATGCAGTTAAGGGAAGATTTTGTCACCTCCAAGTTAGTTAAATAAAGATATTATCAATATTTCAGAACCATATTTGATGATTTTGCAAAAGATAGGGTTTCTCATCAGTTAGAGGATATTTTTTAGTTTGTTACACAACAATGATGATATTCATATATGATTTTAGTTATAGAAAGATGAGAGATGCTTTACAACATTAAGCAGTGAAGATTCAAGTGGACACATTTCACTTCCAGATCATATCCAAGATTTTGGTCCTTCCCTATATCTTTCTCTTTTAGATTCATTGTAAGGGTTACAATTTTTATTGTGAGACCAATTGGTTCCAGCTTTTGCTATGTTCTAATTTTTACTGTGAGACCAGTTGGTTCCAATTTTTGATATGTTCTAGTTTTACTATGAGACTAGTTGGTTCAATTTTTGGACATTTTTCACTACTGTGATACCACATTCTTCATCATTTTCTCTTGTAATGAACAAGTAATAAGAATACAAATAATCTTGATCTGATAGGAAATTTTATAATTCATTTTCATGCATCTTATTGTATTTGTTTCAAGGAAATAAATCAAAGTGCAACAACAAGTTAATATTCTATTTGAGTTTTATTTCCTATTCATGCTATTTGTGATCTTTTGTGATATATGTACAAGGTGCATCTTGTCTAGTTGTAATTTGTTTCAGATCCTATATGTTGATACTGTTTGCTTGTTATTCAAGGAGTCATTTAAATTCTTAGTTTGTCATCATAGGGTTGAAAATCTCATGAAGGGATAGGTCGAGTATGAGATTTAGAAAGATGTAGATGTCTAATTTACAAGGTGAATGGATAGACCAGGAAGTCTTGATGTATGGGATATGCCAATGAGTTTTAGGGATGTGTGTCAGGGGTTTGTGGGATTACCCAATAGATAAGGTACTGATCAACTATAGGATCAAAGTGTTATGTTCTTCATGTCTTGGTTTTGCTGAAATCAAACTTATAATCATCCATTTCCCTTGCCATTTAAGAGGTGAAAGGATGGCCTCACTTAGCTTATCAATTTCTTAGGTTATGTTATTAGCTATTTCATGTCTATGATTTTGTATAAGTACTCTACTTTTTTTAGATTTAGTGTATGCTTTGATAGTGGTACCATTTGAAGAATCTATAGGCCCACCCACCTATGTTTTGTATACCCTAAAGTAGAAGGATATTTCCTTATAGTTGGCCCACTGTCTAAAACGAGTGAGAACATATGTTCCTAGGGGTCCTAGGACCACTAGGAAGATATTTCATGTGTTTGAATGAGTCAAGAGTAATCATAGAGTACCCTATACCCCATTATGAATCTTGTAGTTTCATTTGTGCTAGAGTTGGGTGTAGAAAACTCTTTTATCTATGCCTAGCTATGGATTAGATCTCTAAAGCTGATGGATGATTTGCACTAGTTGTTTAGGGGACAAACATTGTATTTCCTTAGGAACTTCAAAAGTTCCTAAAGTATCATCATTACGGTTTGGTTGAGATGCTATGGTAACAATGTGTATATTTTATTTCAAGGAGACTTTGTTTCCTATATTGCACCCTTATCAATGGTAGCATTTGGGAACATTGTTACAAGAATTTATGCTGCTAGAGGAGATTTGGATATTACATCTTCTTTAGAGATAAGGTCCTTAATAGGGATTTCCTGTATTGTACTTGGAACATCATCTTCTTCTTTATTGGTGTCTCTTTCTTCAAATTCCTCTTTAGCTTCCTACTCATCCTTGGCCTCTAGTTCTTCTTTTGTTTCTTGCTCATTATCGGCTCTTGCTCTACTTCAGTTTCCCTATTTTACTCTTATTCTTGCTACTCTTTTGTTACCTATCCTTTGTCAATTCCTTGATCTTATTCAATTTTTGGATTTTACTCCATCTCTTGCACTTCTTCTACTTCATTCTCTTTGTTAGTATCTTTCTCTCCTCTGGGGGGTGATTCTTATTACTCTTTCATTTGTTTCAATTTATCTTGTTTCTTATTTTGCCTAAGATGTGACCTCTATTCTCTTAGAAGATAATCATTTTTTTGGGATGGTTTTTGAGCACTAATAATTTCTACATCTCCAGTGGAGTGGGCTATATTGGTTAATTCTTATAATTTATCAAGGATATTTTGTTTTAATTTGGTATACATAGGATGAGGTCTTAGGGTTTCTTTAATTTTGTCAAAAGGGTTAGCCTTTTCTTGTATTTTGAAGACTTTTGATTATTTGGTTTTTATTGAGGTTGAGGGTTTGGCTAGTCACTTTTTAGAAGAGCTAGCTTTAATTGCTTCGACACTGGAAGGTGATTTAGGGTCATCCACATAGGTAAGAGTAATGAATCTTTCCCATCCTAGGGTAGGTGAGGAAAAATTTAAGGCACAAATGATAAGCAATTTTATTAAACCATGGTGGAAAAGAGAATTAGTATGCCCTTCTCTCTATTGGCAACATGATCATTTTAAGGAATGCAAGAGATAATTAGGAAGATTGACAAGGACCACATATCGTAAGTATATTAGAAGGAAAAGATGGTGAGCATAAACATACTTATAACAACCTTCACATTTAATAAGTTGGATCATAAATTGGGCAACTTCATCCCATGGCTTTGGCAATGATTTGTAGATAATCCCTTGTCTTTGTGTTGTTTCAACTGGTTCCCCTCTTTGAAATAATTTCTTGGTTGGTCGCATTATAAAGGAAACTTTTTTTTTTTTTTTAATACATGCCCGTCTTGGTCTCAATTGTGACCAATGCTTTATATATTGTGTTATTCTCAATTGCAACCAATATAGAAACATAAAGATAAAAAAAAGTGGCAAATCAATTTTGACTCCAAACTCTTCTCTTATCCTTATCACTCCAAACTCTTAGCAGAGTCATATAATGGCTAAATATGACTAAATCCCAAAGGGTTAAGACTTAATCCATTAGAAACCCCCAAAACCCCAATTTATGACTTCCAAACCCTCAATCCAAGGGTTTCTCAAATCCACTATATCCAATCAATTCCAAGAACAAATGATAGTTTTTTCTCCTTTAGATGATCATACTAAGATGGTTCAAACCATAAAATAGGTTCCTCCTTCAGACCAAAACTATATTGCTGCTTTGTACCCATTAATTCCTTCTAGGAAACCTGCACTATTTCATAATAGGCAACCAATGCTATATTATCCTCTACAATTAAAAGCTTAGAAGACAATTACACTTGTTGTAAATGCACATCCCATGTAGTTTGGGCCCTTATAATTCATGGGATGACCATAAAGTAATAGGTCTTAAGACTAGTTACAAGATAACTAACAGAATCAACACTTGTTTACTTGCACCAGGCGTATAGATTTCTCAAAATGAAGTGAAGTTCATTCAAAAATTATTAAAATGAAATTAGTAAGCCTTGCTAATTCATAGATATTTCAATCCAAACAACGAAGAGTTCAACAAATCAATGAAACAACAAAATGAGGATTTTATTGCTCAATGTTTTTATCAGTCCATATAGCCAGATCTCTACCATACAATAGATACATTTATGCTTTAATAGCCTTCCCCAAACTATCACAACCAACTCTTACTAGTTGGAGGCTTAGTTTAAGCCTAAAGACACCCCAAACATTAATTCCCTCCAAATACCTTTATAGTCATTTTTTTTTAAACATTTGAATTTTAAATAATTAAAATGGTTTTAAATTTATATTCAACCCTTATTATAATACCTAGACTTATCCCCTACCCATTCTAAACTTCTTGTAAAAATAACTTAGGTTTGGACAACATTAGTCTAATACAAACAAATTCTTGGTCCTTTAAGGACATTACAAGTATGACTTTTAGTCCTTTTAGGACATTACAAAATAAACTCATCTAAATACATTGTTTGGTTATGAAAACCATTATAGCTTTTAATTCTAGTCCATTTGTATTGCTTGGATATCTCCTTTTCCTACTCACTCGTCTGGTCTTCATGGTATGTTTTGGTGTCTTCATAGGATGATCTTGGTGCCCCTGCACCACTAATTAGGCCTCCAAATTTTCCATTTTGAAAATATTTCAAAAAAAACTCAAGAAGATACCAATTAAGTTATGGTTTTAGAGAGCTTGAATATTTTCAAGGTTTCAGTTCTTCAACCCCTCCGTACAACTCATTCCTATAAAATAGCCAACTTACAAGGGTTTTAAGACTTTACTTATTGATCGGCCTTACAAAGATTCAAAAGGAACACAAAAAGATTCAAATCCTTCTTAGTTCTTGGAAACTATACCTTTAGATATTTCTATACACCTTTATTGGTACAAACCAATCAAACTACTCCTCTATCCAAACCCTATAACCAACAAGTCACCTTGTCGGGTATGCCTAAATCAACTTAGTGATTGATTCAAAAAATAGAATACCATTTCATATTGACCCCAAGTTATTTATAGTTCCCTAATAGATTCCTAAAGGTTTTTGTGTTCCAACAATTAGAAATCAAATTAGAGAAATTTCTATGATAACTACTGATGTAGAGGAAAGGTGGTTGGTATTAAATATATAATAAAAGTTGCAAACTTAAGAGACTTAGATACTTGTGCCTATTGACAACTTCAAATTCTTCAAGGAATTAACTTGTTTAAGTCTATCACAATATTCCTAGATGATGAATTGGTTTCTTAAACACCCAATTAACTAGCACATGGATCTTTAAGACTCTAAGAAAATACCATACTTCTATAAATTTGGCTCAAATGCACAATACCCTACCTATTAGTCTTACTGCATGCTTGGAATGGGGACAACTTTGGTTTTCCTCAAAATGTTTGACAATCTAAAGAAACTTCCTAATACCCTTTTTAAAGAGTTTTATAATATAACAAAGGATTGTATATGGTTACCATAGACCAATAGGGTTATACATAATTGTACCCCACATCTAAGCATGACAATTCATCAATTTAATAAGGGACATCACACCTGCTATCCTTATCTCTCCAAACTCACACCAAAGTTGTGAGATGGCTAAAAATGATCAAATTTCATAAATGATTGACCTCTTGGGCCTTGCAACACCACAATCCCTAAATCTTGACTCAAACTTGACTTGACTAGAGTTCCCTCAAACTCTTACCTCCACAAAAAAATTCAATATGTTATATGTTTTTCCAACATAGGATTCACTCCACATTTGGGCAGAATATTCCCTGCTATATACGACTTTCAATTCCAATATATCTTCAACCTATGATCACTTTGGCACCCCACAAAACTACATATGCACTGTTAGCAGATTATAATACATGTTAACAATTTCATCCCATGGAGATTAGGCCTCTACGTTCATGGGATGATCCTCATTCTACCTAAGGTGTTACTGTAACAACAAATTGAAATCAAGAGTAACTGTTTTAAGTCAAGAATGGTATGACAACAAGCCTACAATATTATGAAACGTATAATATAACATAATAGTTCATGCATAGAACCTTGTCAAAGTCTTTCAAATACACACCAATCGATTGGAGATCCAAAGTAATGGAAATCAATTGCAAAGAATAGAGTTTTCTTATTGCTGTCTTTCTCCTCTATCAGTACACCTAATTGTGTCTTTTATAACAAAGACTCAAAACAAAAATATAGAAATGCCTAAAACTAACTCAATACCAATACAACTATCATCTGTTACTTGAATGGTTTGATTTTAAAATAGAACAAACTCAAACTAATGTTGACACATATTTTATGGAATCCCTTTAAACAAAAAGACCATTAACCAAATTTTGGTCTTTTATGATCACTAACATTCGTAGACTCTAAACACTCCAATGCTATTTTTGCTTGGACAATGACAGTCCATTAGAATTTCATTTAGTCCTATTAAGGACATTAAAAATATTTGAGTCATCATATTAGTCCAATTCTTATAACTTGATAATTAATTCCCTGATTTCCTCTAGTTGTCTTTGTGGTCTTCATAAGCTGCACCATTGGCTTGGTTGTGTGTGGGGCTCCTACACCAAGTACTCTACCTAGGCTAGTGAACTAGCCAAGAAGAAATTTTTTATTTACAACTACCAAAACATAAAATGGGAACTTAATTAATGCACTAAGAAATTACTTGGAATGATTCATCAAACCATGTAATCAAACCAGTCATTTCAATCCATTAGAATATAGAGTTATGAGTTGCAAGATCATTGTGATAGTTTTTTAATGTAACAATTTGCTTTATTAGTCACTATTTCATACACTGGGAACTCCAACCCCTCAAAATGATTTCAAATGAGCTTATATAACTCTATTGTCCAAGTACCAACTTTCTTCATCGATTCCCAACCATTTCTTGGTGACTTTCTAATATTTCTATCAAAGTTATCATTGACAATTTTTGTAATTTTTTCACTTTGATTTCTTGGAAAGTCATGATCACTCCTAAAGGGTCAAGTTTGGTTTGAATTAAATATCTAACTATTTTGAGACCCCTCCTACTCATTTTTTAGTCAAACATGAAATTTGACCCATTGTGACAAACCTAAGAAACTATTGCAATAACATGCCAACCTTGACAACTTCTCATCAATATTTTTTAGTCGATTTCTCATCACACTTAAATTTTAGATCATGATGTATGATCTAAAACATTTATGATGAATAAAATTTTACAATGTTCAAAAGTTTAACAATAGACATCATTAATTGTGAAAAATACTTGTTCAACTTTTCTAGCCCTAGATTGGTCTTCATGGTGATAATACTTGTCATCATAATAAGCTTCCCAAGAAGTAGAAACATCTTTTATGGCTACCATGATGATATCAGTTGCACCAACAGCTTCTTAGGCATTCACACCAAGCCTCCGTGGTATAAGAGACTCCACCTTTGCACCAACAACTTCTTAGGCAATAATGTCATGCCTTGGTGGTATAAGAGACTCCACCTCTACTCTTGTTAGATAGTAATCTAGTGGCATTAAGAATAATAATTACTCTACAAGAGTTTTCTTCCTGTTTGAGGGCTTCTCTAGAATCAAACTTGTTTTTTCATTTTGTTTGTGATAATGCAAGAATGCTTATTTATGCATTTTGAGTTGTTTTCAATTTTAACCCTTGATTGCATAGCATGGAATTTGATGTACATTATAGATTAAAAAAAATGCATGCATTTAAACTTAGTTCTTTACACTTGAAAATCCAAATTTTTATACTTTTAGTTCTTTACACTTGAAAATCCAACTTTTTATACTATAGATCCCAAGCCTTGGTTTCAGAGGTCATGTCCTACGTCTTTCTCCATCTAATTTCAAGTAAAAATTTTCTCTATTTTTCTTTATTGAGATGGTTGACAACACAACATAGATTGTGCATTAGTACACAGGTATTGCCAAGCCCTACCACATGTGGCTCTCTACCTTCCCAAGTGGAACCCACTCTCCTAGGGTCTTTGTCTTTGTCTTTGAGTGAAATAAAATATTTATGTTGAAAAAAATACTAGATCTAAAGAATGCCAGTTATTTTGTTGCTTTTTGGGACCATATTGATAATATAACATATGTTTTGACTTTATGGTACTCATTTTTGTGTTAATACTCCATAGATAATGGTGAAACATCCTGTAAGCAAAAATCTTGCCATCGCAAAGAAGCTTCCAAAAAAAGATTCTAGTAGTGTGGATTCTTCTTCTGAGGAGGTTAGTCATTTTGTTGTGGATAATTATTTGCAGAACAGAATCATGTTTCAGTGGAATCACAAGCTTATGGAATTTTGATGTTCAATAGTGAACAAATGGTTAATTGAAATGGCTTATCACAGTCACCTCCACTCCATTCATTTGACCTGTATCATAGTCAACACTTCTCTTATATGGATACAAATCACAAACATTAAAAATGTTAGATAAACCAATGTCATCAAGGAGTTCAAGTTTATATGCATTTGTACCATATTTTTGAATTTTTTTGAAGGGTCCCATCTTCCTCATCATGAGTTTGGTGTATTTTCCCTTGGTACAATCTAAAATTATTTCTTTGTACTTGTCCAATAGCTGCCTTACTTCCTTGGGTCCCACAATCCTTTCATTGGATTTGCCTTCCTTTCCTTTTTCTTCAAGTTTTGGCTTTACTACTATGGAAAAAAAAGGGGCATTTTTCACCTTGAGGGTCTTCAAAAACTCCTTCTCTCCAACCATCATCACACTAGATGCATGTTGGATCTCCTTCCTATCTTCTAGCAATGGTCTAATGGTGTATTCCTTTCTATTTTTGGAGATGATGTAGACATTGCTCCTTCCATCATGCTTAGAATTGACATCAAATTGCTAAGGCTTGCCTAACAATAGGTGACAAGAATCCATTTCGACAACATCATAGACAATCTTGTCTTTGTACTCCCCTATTTGAAATTGAACATGAACTTGTTCATTTACTATGACCTGTTGCTCCTTATTTAGCCATGAATTCTTATCAAGATTAGGATGATGAAACTTATTCAATCTAAACTTCTCTACCATTAATATTGAGGATATATTATTAGTTGAACCAAAATCTACAATAACTTTATAGACCTTACCTCTTACCTTGCAGAGATTTTTGAATAATGTCTTTCTCTGGGGAGGTTCTTGCTCTATGATAGTCTTCAACAGGGCTCTATTGAAAATTAGAGACTCTCCTCTCTCTGGATCAACATTTCCTCTTTCCCCTTGGTCACTTTGTGCATCCTCTCTTGAGCCAAATGGACTCTCCTATTCCCTTCTTGGCTACTGCAACCCATTTTCTTAGGAATTGTTTGTATGTAGCAAGTGTAATATGTAGAGGTAGAGTTATGGAAGGTCAACTAAGTATTTTTTTTCTTTTCATTTTTTATATTTCTTTATCTCTTTATCAATCTATCTCTCTATCTATACCTCTTTCTATTTGTCTCACATAGTATTCATTTCTATATGTGTCTTCCTCTTACTAATCCATTTGCAAGTTGCAAACAAATCATCCTTCTTCCACCAACAATTCATTCCATTCAAGAAAGACCATGTCTAATGATATCAATCCACAAAAAATAGGGAGACAATTGCTTGACTATGGTCTAACTTAAAATGAAAAGGTGATGGAAAATGTTATTGTCCTTGCAAAATTTGTAAGGGCTTAAAAACTCGAAGATATCTAATCAAACTAGCTAAGGAACATTGTAGGCAACATGGTCACATTGAAGGGGGAAATGAATATCGTCCATTGGTATGTATTTTAATAGTTTATAAATTACATAAGACATGATTTGATGATGACATCATAGTCATGGCTAATATAAGGTCATAATTTTCATATAGGTCAATGTCCCTAAGTTTCATGTTATGGACCATGACAATTCAGAGAATGCAGATTTCCAAATGAGGGAACATGGAGGTGTGAATATTGAAGTAGAAGGTAATGATACCATGGAAGAAGACCAAAATGATGAAGATCACGATGATCAAGATGATGATGATGATGATGTTGACATAGAGCTTGATGTACATACACTTGAGAAGGCACACAAGTCCATATATGAAGGCTCCGAAATAAATTTTCTTGCCACTGTATTGTTGTTGGTGAACTTGAAGGTTATGAATGGTTTATCCAATGTATCAATGACACGTATGCTAAGGTATGTCATCTTCTTTCATTATTTTACTCATAGTTCCCTTATAATTAACATTAGGTTCATGTAGCAATTAATATTCTTGAAATTAACAAATTATATTTTTGGTCGTAGGTTGATAGGTGAGTGTTTGTTACCACCATCAAACATTCTACCTCACTCGTACTGAGAATTTTCTACCATCATGAAAGATATTAGAATGGAGTATCAAACAATACATGCATGTCTGAATGATCATATTATATATCATAAATAGTATGAATTTGCAACACAATGACCTATTTTTCATATTAGTAAATATCAATCAGATTGATTAACAAAAAAGGTGCCTCACAAGGTTCTTCAACATATTCCCATTATTCTACATCTGCAATGATTATTCAGGTGCAATAGCTTGGCACAATTTATGGATTATCATGCACACAATAGAAGTCAAGATGACATTATGTGAATGCCTATAGATGGTTCAACATTTAAGGAAATACAGGAAAAATGGCCACACTTTAAAGAAGAACCTCATAATCTCAAGCTTTTATTGGCAGCAAATGGTGTCGATCCTTTTGGAGAGATGAGATCTACTTACTTAGTGTGGCCTATTTTTGTTATCAACAATAATATACCTCCTTGGTTGTCCATAAAGAGAGAGCACATAATGTTGACACTAATTGTTCTAGTTATTTTTTGATTTAATGATCATTTAAATTAATTTATTATTACTAAACCATCAAAATGGTCATAATAATTATGTAATTTTTTGTTTCATTCAACTAGGTAAGTACCAAGTTAAAGATATCGATGTATATATTGAACCCCTTATCGATGAGTTGATGGTGTTATGGAATAGGGTTACTATGTATGGCATTTGTAGACCAATAGGACAAAGACAATTTCAATTTCATGTAATGCTTGTATGGACAATACATGATGCCCCTGGGCTAACACATTTTTGTGGTATGTTCTCTTCTTAACACCTCTTTTTTGGTATGTTATAGTGACAACACAAAGTTAACACATTTAATCCAATTATACATGATCCTGTAGGTTTTCAAACAAAGGAAAATTTTGAATGTCCAATTTGTGGTCCAAAGATGAAATCTCGTCATTCAAAAAGTTTAAGAAAGTAGGTGTTCGATGAGAATAGACACTTTCTGCATAGAAATCATAAGTATTGAATTATAAAAAAAACCTCTTTTCAATGGAAAAGGAGAGACTACATCAAAGCGATAGAGAATGACACCTCACCTATGGAAGTTGGCATACAATAAAATAAATCATCGAGGTAATGTCATTCCATCTGATGGCTTTTATTTCAAATTTATATTTTGATATTGTGTTTTTTTTTTACTGATGATGTAATTGATGCTTATGAAGGTCGTCAAGACATCAATGACCAACTTCCAAAAGGACTAAAAATTTATCCTACATAATTTACTAAGTTGTCATACTATGAGCAACTCCCAATTGTGCATTTTTTTGATCCTATGCATATTGGAAATAATGTAACAAAGACATTATGAAAAATCTTGGATGGAAGGCGTGACAAAGACCAAATTGTCAAAACTTGTAGTGACATTGAAGAATCCAACTATGCAATGAAAAATGGCATTTGATCAAATAACAATAGAGATAGTCAAATTGATACAAGTGCCCTTAGTTGGTTATTGTAAAAAAAATAGAGAAATGCTATAAAAGAAGTAAAAAAAAATACGATTTTCCATAGGATTTGCTATGAACATAAATAATCTCATATCAAAGAAAAGTGAATTTGGGCCAAGGTTGAAAACACATGATTGGCATACATTTATTAACATAATTCATGTTATTTTGTATTCACTATATATTTTTATATTGCATGTAGTTTTAATTGCATTCTTTTATAAAAATATTGACAAGATCATTTTAAAAATATCACAGTACGTTCTACCTCTATCTTTGCCACACCACTTCACCAACAATGTCAAATAGGTTAAATATGATCTTGGAAAATACATGAGGTGGTTTCCATATAAAGAATTCAATAAAGAAGATATAAAATATTGGAAGAGAAAAATTCCTCTTCTTATGTGTGAAATGAAAAAGTGTCTACCTTCAAGTTTTTTCAATGCACAAGAACACTACCTAATACATCAAGTTGAGGAGATTGAATTGTGTGAACCTATGCCAACCAGGTCAGTGTGGATGGTTGAGAGGCACTTGAAATTTTTGAAAGGCTTGGTTTGATAGAGAGCACATCCTAAGGGTTCTATGGTGGAGGTATATATGGTATACTAGAGCATAGTGTACATTAGTGAATATCTTCCTAAGTTTGCAGCAAAGATCCTTGTAGATTGTATTTGGGATCCCAACTCAATTAATAAATTCAAAGGGAAGTGCTTGATGGGAAAAGGTAGATTGAGGAAAGTGAGAGGTAAATCTAAGATGTTATTGTAGTTAATTAATTCTTATAAATATTTAATATAAGTTATTTATAATTGATGTATTTTTTTTTTGATATAGGAGGTCAAGAGTGGAATGCAATACATTTGTATATTCTGAAAAATCTTGATTGGATGATGGTATGGATTGAAAGATTTCAACAAAATGGTTTCTCATTAACATGGGAAGGTGTTGCTTCATTGGTTACAGAAGGTCATCGTAATGGAGATTCCACTGTTATGCCAATGGTAGTTGATCTAGTAAAGGGTTTAAGAGGGGGAGAGGTACATAGAAATTTATTAATTATCATAACTCGACGTATGTTTCATATCAACTCACAATGAAAATAATTTACACACGTTTCAAAAATTGTAGGTCAAGCACCATAAAGCTATTTACTATCATGGCCACAAATTTTGCATAAAAAAGTTGAATGACAAAGAAAACTAGTGATTCTAGGATAATTGCAAATTTTGAATTCACCAATATATCGTCTAAAAATGACATACATCCTCAACAATCTCAAAATCAATACTATGGCATATTGGATGATATAATTGAGTGCAACTTTAACTCCTTCAAAGTAGTTCTATTCATCACCAAATGGTATAGGTTATGACTAAATCAAAATGATCTAGATAGAATAGTTATTCAACATGATAATGGATTTACAATTATTAATACAAGGTTGTTTGAGCTAGTTGGAGATGAGCCCTATGTTCTTCCAAGCCAATGTAAGCAAGTGTTTTACTCAAAGGTTCCACAAAAATATGGTTGCTCATTTGTTGTTAGACACAATCCAAGGGGAAGGCTGATAAAGTATAATGTTATGGAAGAAGAAGATAGTGAAGATGATGAAGAAGTAGCTAATGAAGATCAAGATGATGGTGATGACAATGATTGTGATGATGATGATGATGATGGTGATGATGATGATGGTGATGGTGATGATGGCAATGATGATGGTGATGATGGTGATGATGATGGAAATGATGATGGTGATGATGGCGATGATGATGGTGATGGTGGTGATGATGATGATGAGGATGATGAAGAAGAAGAAGATAATCAATGACATAATTGAAATGATCAATGAAATCATTGACATAATTTATTGCTTTCAATTGTAAAGATTGCATATTTATTGTGTTCAATTCTAATGATTACAACATATGTTATTTATAATTACCATGAATGTTTATATTGTGTATGATTATCACCCTTTTTGAAAATAGGCAATTAACTACAGACATCATCACCCTTCTATTGATGATCTTGCATTCCATATATAAGGTACTTTTTTTCATGTTTATGATGTTTCATATTGTTCATGTTGTCTTCTAAGTTATTTGTAGCATACATGTATCATGTAATTTTTAGCTAACTTAAGATAAATGATTAACATATGCAGGAAATTTGACCCCTTTGGCATGGATTGTGCATAGTGACATGGATCAGGAGGTATAAGTCAATAAATAAACATAATTTTCTTATATTGTTTATCATTGAGCATGTATGTTATATATAGAAATATTATATAATCATATAATGTATATAGAGACAACGAAGGTCTATATAGAAATATAATTGTGTAATCACTTTCAACTTACTACATTTTATCTCTCATGTATAGACAAAGAAGAACTACACGTATGAGTCACAACTTGATTATTCTATATATATTATTTAAATATTATCAAATTTCCATTTGATGGATTGTAGGACCCACCAAATAGGTAATTGTTAGATCTATATACATCGAATGAGGCAAATGAGGAAATGGTAGATGAAAGCTCTACATGTAGTACAGCTAAAATAGGGAGATCAACTAAAGGTCAAAATATTAGAAAAAGAATTGATAAACGCATGCAATTTTTCCTTGCTAATGGGGGGTCATGTTATTATGATGATGAGACCAAAGGCGAAATCAAGGTTCCCTTTTGGTACACACATTGAGAAAGAATGGGTACCCAATGAGGTACCTCCAATTAACATCGATTTTTGTGTTAATGAGAGGTTATATCGTAATGCTCCATCCTCATTACATGGTTTGGGCCTATTTTCCATGGATGGGATAAAGGTATGTTACAAAAAAGTTGTCAAATTTTTCAAGTATGTCAATCCATGTTACAATTACAATGATTGGATACAGATTGTTCAATATAAAAAAAGTATGCATAGGTATGCACTATCAGCTATTTATATACAATGGAAAGAAAATGAACAAAGTAAAAGATTTTCTATGTACATTGATGGGAGACCAAAATTAATAGGTAATATTACAGGTTTTATAAAAGTACACAACCTTCCTCAACTAATAAGCAACCCAATTGCATATTTGAGGCAAGTGAGGGGAATGAAGTTTTTGTTTGTGCAATAAAATCAATAAGTGCAGGGGAAAAACTGCTAAAATAGATTACCATTTAAATCGCATAGATACAAAAAAAACTACTATCATGAGGGTTGTAAGTACTATATACCATTTTGTTAATAAGTTTTTTTTTTGCTATCTATTGCTTTCAGTTAGCTGAAGTTTTTATGTTTAATCTTTGTGATAGGACGATACGGATCCCACACATGATAGAGGCCACGAGGATGCTACTCCCACCCATTCTTTAGCAAGGGTAAACCTTATTGAAATTGTAAAAATTAGATAGTTGAAAAATGTTATATTATTATGTTATTTTATTTACAATTTTTGATTTTTTATGATAGTTTTACTCATATTTCTCTCACAATTTGATGTTCAAGACAAGGGAAAAGCACAATAGTAAGTGCAGAGCTAATAGCTACCCCTTCTGATGATGATATTACTAAAATACCTAATGTAACAATTATGTTGAAGGAAAAAATTAAAAATATTAATTTAGAAATAATGAGAATTTTGGATGAAGAAAATATTCCATCCGAGGAGATGATGAAGAGGCTATTTGATTTAAGAGCACAAGTTTGTCATTATGAAGTAAGTAGTAATGAATCTTTAGTTATAAAAAAATTTGAATAAAGATTTATATTTTATAATATTTTATGTTGTGAAGTAAAATATGTAATATGTGTTCTTGTTATAAGATTTTTTGGTAACTGATCTAGAACCTAATCAAGGACAATGCAATGAGGCCAGTATTATCAAAGCTCTAACTGCCATTGGTAAAATAATCTTTTAGTTGACAAGTTACAAGAAATTTTTTATTTTAAACATTCAAAACTTCTTAAGTTAAATATTACTTATATTATTTCAGAATGTCTTTGCTAACAATGTACTGTTCAGGTCATCAAGTGCAAGAGACTCCTAAGAGGTTGATGAATGTCCATACAAGATTGCCAACTGCAATGTTAGCAACAAGGGGACGTCCAGCTGGTAAATCCTTATTTTTCTATATTTGATTTTGTGTTAATTATGAGTTGATAATTTGTACTTTAATCTTGCATGCATCACATAGTGGATGCATTGTCTACTATGCTAGATACAGATCATAGTGCATGTATTGGTGATAATTCACCATCATTTCTTGGAGCTACCTGTGTTTCTAGCACGAGAGCTATGTAGACATTGTTGTTGATTGACAATGATGAATCAATGCCTTTAAAATGTTCTAAGATTCTAGGTACTTTAAATAATTATTTTTTTATATTGTAATATGCATTTACCTATTCATAAGAAGCTTTGGATTGATTATCCCATGACATTTTTTGTAGGAAATGATATACTTTATAAGAAGCTTTATGACCTCACACTGCAAACATTCAGGCCAACCATACATACAAGGTGGAAAATCATAAGTGAACTAATTTTAACCCACTATTTTTTTTCATATCACTAATTGGTGTAACATTTTTCCTTTCATTTGGGTCTTTCCTTTTACTAGCTATATCTAATAATTTTGTGTTTTTTCGTAAAAGGTGGAACTTGCAAGATGAAAAATTAAAAGATCAACTCATCAAAGATTTAGAGCACGAGGTTGGTATTAATATTTTTGATTAGAAGAAAATGTTAAAAAAATCTTGCAAACATCTTAAGGTTGTGAGGGACTCATATAGAAAGAGTCTCATCCTAAACCCGAAGTATGAGTGTCCTGCCTTTATTGCAGTGAGGGAATGGAATGAGTTCATTTTGGATGCAAAGGAGAAAGGAGATGATAATAGAGGAATTACACCAGGAAATGTGAGAAGGTATGGAATAGTATTAACTACTAGTACATTAATGTAATAATGCATTAATTAGTACTAATATCTATATCTATACCATCTAACATATTTCAAACTTTCCATAGGTTGTAGGACACATCAAAGGGAACAAAGACTAGGTTGGAAAAGATTGGGCAGCACAAACTTGGCTCTAGGGGATATTCTAAAATCAAAGCATGAGTTGTAAGTAGCAGTAAATAAATTATAGAGAAAATTTATTTATAAAATGAAAATAATTTTGTTAATTAATAAAAAAATGCAGGGCGCTGATTTTAATCTGGAGGCCATGGAAGAACACAAAAGAATTACCTTCAAGCAAGGCTATGTAGCCGTCGCTGAATGCCTATGGCAAGCTTCCACTGGCCCAAATAAATAGTCTCCTACATCATGTGCATAGGTAAATAAACCAAAAAATAAATTAGAAATTGAATACTTGAGCAACAATCTATTTGATAATAATGTGCATGACATTGTAATGCAACTTGTTAATTGTGACATAAATCATATGCCACATCATGAAGCCCCTAATGTGCATCATATTATCCATGGAGGTGCTCATTTTCTATTTAAAACTAATTATTTAATTATTAATACAAGTTAACATCTTTAATTGAACTTGGTGTAACCATTTTGTGTATATTTTAGAGGATATAGAATCATGTCATGCTGAACGAGTGTTGGAGGATGTTCAGACTGATTAGCAAGTAGATCATGTCACACATTTATGTAAAAAAAATCTATGTTTTGTTCTTTTAAATTAATTTTTTTATTTATAGTTCTTTTACTTCAATAAAAACTCATAATTCACTAATATAAAATGGTGTGAATTTAACTCATGAAGTACTTGTTATTGCAGCGGACCCCCCTTTGGTGCAACAACTTCATGTTCTTGAAGAGATGAGGAGGAGACATGCATTGCAATTAGAACTAGTAGAGGAGGGGGATGACAAGGACATTGATATTCCTCTAAGAAATTTCATGAAAAAAAAAGCAAGAAAGCCGAAAAGAAATGATTGTTGTGTGTTAATGACTTATTCATGAATGTTACATGTTTATGGATTATTCATGAATGTTGCATGTTAATGAATTTTGTGTTAATGAATTATTCATGAATGTTGTGAGTTTTTGAATTTTACATGTTAATGAATGTTATCATGTGATTATAATGATTGAATGTTATAATTCAAAAATGGATGAATACATGAATGTTATTAAATGTTAATGGGGAATTTAGATTGATTTTGGGAGGGGGGGGGTGGGGGGGACGGCGGAAAATGAGCTTCCACCTTCATGTGGTTGGCCTTGTTTATTAGAGAATATTAAACTATTCTCAAAATGAAGTGAAGCTCAAACTTAAAGATAAGCTTATAGTTAATAGTGACAACCAATTAGCAAGTCCAAATGAAGTTCTTCATTATAGGTACCTTTTTAGTTTTTAAAGAAAAATGTCATGTTTTAATATTGTGTAGTTTTTTTCTTAAGTCAAAGTATTCTTTCACTATAAGAACATAATTTATGACCATTTTAGTAACTATTCTAACATTGCTTTATGACAAATCCTATTTTGGCAAAGATGGTGATAAGTGGTGCTATCTATTCCTTGGGAGATTGGATTGCATAGGTATGTATCTCAAAATCATTTGCATGTGGTAGAAATGCATACCTAAAACCATTTCATTCTACATTTAAAAACATTGATGACACTCTAGACACAAAATAATGCTCATGTTGTTGACTTGACAGTGCTATGAAGGCAAACCAACTTTTGAATTTGAATGAACTCAGATGTTCAGATCTGGTCTCCTTGGATTTAGTCTTCATGGTTCTTTGTCTCATTATTACTATCATCCTAGTGAGGTAACACCTTTGCCTTCTTTCTTAGTCTCTTATAGTTGATACTTGTTTAATTTGAATAATTTTTGAGTTCCTTGAAAAAAGGGCATGACAAACAAATATGGTTATACATGCTTTATTTCTGTAAGAATTTGCCTAAGGGAAAAATTCACCCAGGAACTAATAACTCAAACACAAGCACACAGTAGACCAAAAATGGATATGATTAATTAACTAGAGTATGTCTGAATACATTGCTCTGTTCAGAATGTGATGTTCAAACACACTAGGAGTGCCTATTTATAAAGGCCTCTTAGAAAGCACCTAGAATGTCTCTAGAAACAACTAGGAGATAAGACAACTAAGCACCTTATCCAACATTCTAGATGAATGGGTAAGAATGAAAAAGTGTCACATGTGTGTAGAAGATTCCTGTGTTGTAGACAATATGTGCTCAAAAGAGGTGCAGACCCCCTGTGATGTCTACTGTAGTGACAGAGAAGAGAAACGCTATAGGAGGCAACATTGTTGAAAATGTAATAGGGAATTTAATGTTATGTTTTAAATGCTTTTAGTTTTTGAAGTTTGTAATAACATCCTACATGTGGTGGCATACCTAGAGTAGTAGTTCGATAAGCTCTCCAGATATAGCCACCTAGGACCAGGTGTGTGGATCTTAAATTAGAATAGTTTTTTTTTAGTTCATAGGTGGAGTGTTTAATGATTTTTAGAATCCAATAATAGGTAGTAGGCAGTTTTTGGAATATTCCTGACTTAGAAAATGACTGTCTAATATTGGTAGAAAAAATGTTTCAGATCCTTATCCTTTTTTTGGATAGAAGACGTTCTTCTTTTCTAAAATAAGAAGAAAACATTTCACATCCTTGAATGGGAAAAAGAAAGTCAGTTTTAAGTGTGAGCCAGTCGGCTATGTAAGACACGAATCGAATTTGGAGAGATATGGAATGCTTTTTTTCATTTGTCTTTGTGCAAGTTTTCGATGGTCTCAGTTTTGAATGGATTTTTCTTATCTTCTCATTGGAAACAAGTTGATAGTTTGCAAAAGATTAAAAAGTTTTAGTTTTGGGTCGAATTCGGTATGTTTGTAGAAAATTAGTTTCAGTGCATGGGTAATATTTCCCAAATGCACTGTTGGAGTTTCATGAGATTTGGATATGTTATTATAGGCCTAATTATGCCCATCTTCACCAAAGGGATCGAAGAGTTTTAGTATGGTTCAAAAGTTATACATGTCTGTTCACATGTCTATCTAGAGACAGCAAGAAGCAATGTTTTGTAGATAAATGTACTCTGATGTGGGGTCAATATCTCAGGTTTGAATTGTTGGATTTCTCTCAAATTTTTATATGTTGTTTGAAACCTAGTTACACAGAAGATCAATTATTGGATTGAGAAATTATTGTCTGGTTCAAAAGTTATACCTGTCTGTTCACAGTTCTATCTAGAGATAGCAAGAAGCAATGTTTTGCAGAAAAATGTACTCCGATGCGTGGTCATTATCTCAGGTTTGAACCGTTGGATTTCTCTAAAATTTTTATATGATGTTTGAAACCTAGTTACACCAAATCTCAATGGTTGGATTGAGTAAATATTTTTTGGTTTGAAATTTATTCATGTCTGACTGTAGGTCTATCCAAAGGCAGAAAGAAGATATTTTGGGAGATTTTATTTTCAAAGTTTTGTTTATTGAATCTGATTTTAGTGTGTGATCTTGAAGGTTGTAGATGCCCCTTGAAGCAAATCAGTTGAGTGACTGATTCCTCCTGAGTTTTCCAAAGTGTGGCTCTACATCATTTTTGGTATCAGAGCTTGAGAGTTGCAGATTGTGAAGTTATATGTTGAACGCCCCTGATCAAGATTCCTCAATAGGGTCAAGCAAGATGGTGACCAATGCAGAGTTAGCGAAAAAAGTCGAGGAGCAAGAAGAACTTATCCAGAAAGAGAATAGGGAGTTGAAGGGGATAGTGGCAAAACTAGCCAGTAAGTTGGAATATATGCAGAATATAGTTGAGAAGAAAGAAATGAAAGAAGAAATGGAAGAAGAGGAAGACGTACCCGACAGTGAAGAAAATAGAATATCTGAGAACAAGAAGCCATTTTTAAAAGCTTTAAAGGCTTTGGGGGGAAAACTTGTTGAGTTACCTATGTTTACAAGAAAGATGGACGCTGAATTAGTGTTGGAATGGATTGAAGCCTTAGAAATTCATTTTGAATGTGAGAAAGTTTCAGAGTCGCAGCAAGTTAAATTGGCTAAGTCCAGAATGAAGGGAGCAACCCTTACATGGTAGAATTTTGTACAGGAAGAAAGGGTAAAGGAGGATAAAAGAAAAATTTGTTCGTGGAAGAAGATGGCGGTAATGATAAGAGAGACGTATCTCCCTGAAGACTATGAGGTATAGTTGTATCAGAAAAGGCAGAATCTCAAACAAAGGGCTATGGATGTCTGTACTTATACAAAAGAATTTTAGAAGTTAAGTCTAAGGTCAAAATTTGAAGAACCCGAGAGTATCAAGGTAGCAAGATACCTAAATGGTTTGAGGATGAACATACAAGAAGAGTTGTAGTTGCTGAGTCCTAACACCATAGATAAGTGCTATCAGTTGGCTTTAAAGGTGGAAGAGAAAATCAAAAGGAGACAAGAAAATAATAACAGAGGCAGAGAAAGACAACCATTCAGAGGAAGAGGTACATTTAGCGAAAGGAGTCCAATTTTCAGCCACAAACGGAGATGCATAATGAAGATAATAAGTTTGATAATTTTAGAGGAAGTTTCACAGGTAGAAAGCCAAATTTTAGAGGAAGATCACCAGGAAGGACAAATGGACCAATAAGATGCTACAACTGTAATCAAGAAGGTCATATGGCACACAAATGTCCAGCAAAAGCAAGCTCTAGTACTCATGGTGAAAGGAGAATACACCTGGCACAGGAATCAGATTTACAAGAAGATTCAGAAAGTTATGGTTATCTAGAAAAGGGAGAAGCACTTATGATGAGAAGAACACTGTTAAAAATGCCTGTCAAAGAAGAACCACCACAAAGGAAGTCCATTTTCAAAACTACTTGTAAATCTAGGGGAAAAGTTTGTAAGGTACTAGTAGACTCTGGTTCTACATAAAATTTTGTGTCTCTTGAAATGGTGGAAAAGTTAAAGCTACCAAGAATACAACACCTGTATCCTTACAAAATATCTTGGCTAAATAAAGGACAACAGACTATAGTAGAAGAACAAGCATGGGTAGAATTTCAGATTGGAGCATACAAAGATAGGTTACTATTTGATGTTGTTAATATGGATGCATGCCATTTACTTTTCGACAGACCTTGGAAATATGATCGCAAGGCACATCATGATGGAGTGAAGAATACATATACCGTTACAAAGAATGGAAAGGTCATTGAATGGATACCTCTAGTTGAGCCAAGTCAAGAAGAATCCAAAACCGTAGAAGTCAAAGTTATGGCGATGGGTAAGAAAGAATTCTTGAAAGAGGTAAAAGGAAAGAAGAGCCCACTCTTTGCACTGGTTCCTGTACTCAAAGACAAATTACAGAATGATGCTGAAAATCAGACTAAGGAAGAAAATTCAGAGATGGAGTCTTCAAACTTGAAGGTGGAAGTGATAGAAAAGAAGAAAAGAGAGGAAGAAGAAATGAGAAAACAAAAAGAAGAGGTAAGCAAGATAGAAGAGGAAATAAAAAGTTTGAGAAGGAAACGTGAAGAGAATGAAGCTAAGTTGAGAGAAAATAAAATGCAGAAAGAAGGAGTGCAGCAAGTAAATGTTGATGAAAAGAATAAAGAGGAAAGCCCTATGAGATTTGAGTGTGATAAAGTTATAGTTGGAACAATAATGTGTCCTTTGAAAATAGAGAAGAGTACAATGTTGGAAGGTACTCCTACGAAAAAGATTTTGGAGGCAACTGATGAAGCCTTAAATATGCATAATGAAGAAAAATGTCAAGAGGAATGGCATGAAGATGCAGCTAAGGAATGTGTAACAACAAGTTCTAAAGAAGAATCTGATTTATGGAAAAAATTTGCAGCCATTGTGAGAGAATGGAAAAGGCATGTCGGTAGTACGGAAACTTAGCTTGAAGAAGAAAGGAAAGAGTGCAATATTGTTATTGTTCTTGAGAAAAGTTGTAATAAGAAACAGATATTTGAAAGTGAGATTACTACAGAAGATCAAGATGATGATAAATGTTTAATAAAGGAAGAAGAGATAAATATGATTCTTAAGATTCAAGATGTGAAACTGGTTGATAGTCAAGAAGCAGATAAGTTTATGGTTACTATTGATGAAGATAGATATGATGCACATTACATCGTGTATAAGGAAGCTCATATTCAACAAGAGAACTCAAATAATCTTAATGCTGATGATATGTTTTCTTCTAATAATGTTTATGCAGGGATGCAGATTTCATGTATAGTGAATCATGCTGGAGAATTTTTTGTGACATTTACAACATTAAAGAATCAAAGCTACAAGGTGGAGAAGTTGGATATTATTTTTGTTTTTCTTGTAGATATGCTCATCCTAGTTCAAAGAAATTGAAAAGTTTGAAAGAAGAATTAGATTCATTTCTACAACACATCATCTCAAGAGGACTTGAGATTCATTCTACAGGGGAGTATGCTGTAGTGGCAGAGAAGAGAAACACTATAGGAGGCAACATTGTTGAAAATGTAATAGGGAATTTAATGTTATGTTTTAAATGCTTTTAGTTTTTGAAGTTTGTAATAACGTCCTACATGTGGTGGCATACCTAGAGTAGCAGTTCGATAAGCTCTCCAGATATAGCCACCTAGGACCAGGTGTGTGGATCTTAAATTAGAACAGTTTTTTTTTAGTTCGTAGGTGGAGTGTTTAATGATTTTTAGAATCCAATAATAGGTAGTAGGCAGTTTTTGGAATATTCCTGACTTAGAAAATGACTGTCTAATATTGGTAAAAAAAATGTTTCAGATCCTTATCCTTTTTTCGGATAGAAGATGTTCTTCTTTTCTAAAATAAGAAGAAAATGTTTCACATCCTTGAATAGGAAAAAGAAAGTCAGTTTTAAGTGTGAGCCAGTCGGCTATGTAAGACACGAATCAAATTTGGAGAGATATGGAATGTTTTTTTCATTTTGTCTTTGTGCAAGTTTTCAATGGTCTGAGTTTTGAACGGATTTTTCTTATCTTCTCACTGGAAACAAGTTGATAGTTTGCAAAAGATTAAAAAGTTTTAGTTTTGGGTTGAATTCGGTATGTTTGCAGAAAATTAGTCTCAGTGCATGGGTAATATTTTCCAAATGCACCGTTGGATTTTCATGATATTTGGATATGTTATTATAGGCCTAATTATTCCCATCTTCACCAAAGGGATCGAAGAGTTTTAATCTGGTTCAAAAGTTATACATGTCTGTTCACATGTCTATCTAGAGACAGAAAGAAGCAATGTTTTGCAGATAAATGTACTTTGATGCGGGGTCAATATCTCAGGTTTGAACCATTGGATTTCTCTCAAAGTTTTATATTTTGTTTGAAACCTAGTTATGCAAAATAGCAATGGTTGGATTGAGAAAATATTATCTGGTTCAAAAGTTATACCTATCTGTTCACGGGTCTATCTAGAGATAGCAAGAAGCAATGTTTTGCAGAAAAATGTACTCCGATGCGTTGTCAATATCTCGGGTTTGAACTGTTGGATTTCTCTCAAATTTTTATATGTTGTTTGAAACCTAGTTATGACAAATCTCAATGGTTGGATTGAGTAAATCTTTTTTGGTTCGAAAGTTATTCATGTCTGAGTGCAGGTCTATCCGAAGGCAGCAAGAAGATATTTTGGGGGATTTTATTTTCAAAGTTTTGTTTATTGAATCTGATTTTAGTGTGTGATCCTGAAGGTTGTAGATGCCCCTTGAAGAAACTCAGTTGAGTAACTGATTCCTCCTGAGTTTTCCAAGGTGTGGCTTTGCATCAATGTCATCATGACATCTCACAAGAGTGCACAAAATCCTAAGTGTCTCACAAATAAAATAATGCAAAATAATTAAATAATGCATTAGCCTAAGTAAACTTAAGTAAGTGTAATAAGTAAATACTTATTTACACCAACACCCCCCCTTAAGTACAACTTAGGGGAATGCCCTTAAGTTCACAAAACTAGGGTGAAATGCATAATGGGTCCCAACTACTAGGCCATTTTAGGTACCCATGTACATAATGAAAATGCAAATCTCTCATAAAGCGAGGAAAGAGGGAAAACCTCATGGGAAAAACCCTCCCCCAAAAAGAGAGATAAATATGGATGCATGGATGGAGTAATCAAGACCCCCCCATTATGACATACATCCATGTATATACAAGAAAGAATGGAGAAGGACAAAACATCCTATGAGGAAAAAGTCCCCCCCAAAAATGAGAAGGAGGAGACAAGGTAGTCCCCCCCCCCCCTAAAAGTAGTATGCCGATCAGTGAGAAATGCTCTGATACCATGTAAGAATTTTCCTAAGGGAAAAATTCACCCAAGAACTAAGAACTCAAACACAAGCACATAGTAGACCAAAAAAATGGATATGATTAATTAATCAGAGTATGTCTGAATACATTGCTCTGTTCAAAATGTGATGTTCAAACACACTAGGAGTGCTTGTATATAAAGGCTTCTTAGGAAGCACCTAGAATGTCTCTAGAAACAACTAGGAGATAAGATAACTAAGCACCTTATCCAACACTCTAAATGAATGGATAAGAATGACAAAGTATCACATGTGTGTAGAAGATTCCTATGTTGTAGACAACATGTGCTTAAAAGGGGTGCGGACCCCCTGTGATGTCATCATGACATCTCACAAGAGTGCACAAACTCCTAAGTGTCTCACAAACAAAATAATGCATTAACATAAGTAAACTTAAGTAAGTGTAATAAGTAAATACTTATTTACACCAATAGTTTCCTTTACTTGAACTTGATGTTATGATTTATCATTTGACATTTTATTATTTTGATGTTGAACTTGAAGTATATGATGATACGATGGTATGATCAAGATGCTATGATTACAAGTTTATGGTGTTTTTGTTGTTTATATGATATTATGTGACATTCTAATTTGGATTCATGCTTATAGCCTATATCCATTCATAATGTTTCTCCAAATCATCCCTTTGTTACTGCATCTTTGCTATCAATTTGTGTTCCATCTTCTATTGAGAGTATGGAGATAAGTAAGATCAAGGTTCATGAACTTCTAGAGTTTACTTTCTCCATGTGGACCTTGTGTGAGTAGACATGCAAAATTTGAAGAAGGATTTAGATGAGCTATACTCTAAATTGATGCCAATTTGAAGTAGATATTTGGCTATGATATTGTGACAACCAAAACTCCTTGGTGCAGGCACTGCTGTCACTGTACCACTCTGAAATAGGTAGAAATACCATTGACACACCTTGTAATGCCCCGCCCAGAGATCCTTGGAAACAAGGATGAAATACAAGCCAATTTTTTTTTTTTACAAGTATGAATGCACATGACAACATCATATAGGGATCACAAAGAGCACAATGAAAGACTTCACCACAATCTCGATAACCAACAGATCTCTGAACACCACTACCAAACTAACACATGAACAAAAGCCCACAACCACCACAAACAAGATGAGGACTCAAGAAATGACCACTCATCAAAAAAACACCAAGCTGGGGTAAAATGTAGAATCCTGAAATTTGGCTAAGCCTAAAATCTTGAAGCCCTAAAAATTGGCTAAGTCTGGATTTTTGAAGCCCTGAAATTTCTTAGAATCCTTAACTTGTCTCCGAGAGGTCTAAAACCTATCTCCAAAAGATTTATCACATATATTAAAATATATCTTAAGTATAAGGAATTAAATATACGTCAACTTATACTTAAACGATATATTTTAAACTCCTAGGAAATCTATTTTAACTAGGAATATGTAAAAACATAAAGGGTGTCCAAAACCAACCTCCGAACTTTCATTCGACAAGCCTAGATAGCCCCTATTTCTTGCACGAGAAAGAAAATTGGTCTCAACTTTCGCGTGAGATCTTTCACCGCTTCACATGAGGACTACTGAGCATCACGCGAGGGCTTTCACTCTCGCACGAGGATTCCCTACGCACCGTGCGAGGATTTACATTCTCACATGAAGAAGTGTATTCTCTCATGTGAGAAAATACATTCTTGTGTGAGGAACTATCTTTCCATGTGAGAAAAAAAATCAGCACGACAACAAAATGCAAATGAAAAGCTTAAAAACAAGGAAACCCCCACACTGGGAGTATTGGATCCATGTAAATCGAGGAATGAACACTCGAGAGCAACAACAGAAAGGAAAGAGGAACATCTATCCATCTAAACCATAGTAGTAAGGAAGATACTGAAATAAACATCATAGTACACAGAAATACTAGAAGAAACCAAACAACCAAATTAAGTGCGCGGTTCCTCCCAACTGTCAATAACATCATAAGACCATCGTGGGTCCTAGCCATCCCTCACGCGTAACATCCCAAGCCACTGACTAGATCGTCAGTCCTATTGGAATAGGGATGTCACTACTAAACATGCTACCAAAAAAAGCATAAGGAAATCTAACATGCTAGTAGTAAAGCATCAGATAATCCTACAGTAGATAACATCACCTATCACATGCTGAACATCAATAAGCAATAGATATGCTACTACATCAATTTACATCATCCTATCATATGCTAAACATCATAATATGGGAATGCATCAAGTAAACTAACATCATCTAAACATGATATCGAAGCATTCCAATGAAAGCATAAATCACAAGAAAGCATACTCTGGAACCCGAAGTACCAAGTGAAAACAGCTAGAAATGATCGCACAAGGACAAGACCATCTCTATACACTGGTCCCTAGTAGTGGTATAGGTAGCTATGCCTCCCAACCATGTGGCACCCGTAGGTCCACACCCACCGTGCTGATGGAGATAATTATCCAACCACAAATGCACACAAACAAAATCCATGGCTAACACTCATGCCAGACAGTATGATGGTTGAACCAAGACCCTACAACAATGCAAGAAGTACAAGTCCTAGTCAGATACTCAATAGGCTACTAAGCGGGGGTTGACATCCTGGAGAGTCGCTTAGCATCGAAAAGCCCAAGCTCGGATCATGTGTGGCAACACTCTCAAGGGACTCCCTTGGAACCATCACACGAATGGAGATCATTTCATTATCTTATGTTTTATTAACACTCACAGATTTTAATTTAGTTATCACTTATTTAAAACTTCCTATCCTCTGTCAACCTCCGACACCATAAATGCCGAGCTACGAGATAGAAGCCCCCTCGAGATGCTACCCTACCCTACCCATGCTCATCCTATGACAATTGCCCATGGGCATGCATACTCCCATCCCAACCCCAAATGATCAAAACTTCCAGAAAAGACATGGAAGGTCAAGACCTGCAAGTCCTCCGATAAATGTATGCGCACGTACCCGTGTGTGGTGCACCACCATCACAAAGATCATAACATAAGGACAAGATGAGAACACAATGCAAAGAAAACACCCAACTGAAAACAACACAGGAAGGAAGGATTTTACACGAATCTCAAAGCCAACAAAACCATACATCATAAAATCATTCAATTGAGCTCAATCTGGGAGTATGGATTTTGCACGAATCCCAATGATGTAACAAGACCAAAAGTCATGAACTCACTCCACTGGCCTCAATTCGAGAGTATGGATTCTACACGAATCCTAGTGTCCATGAAACAAAAGCAAAGGTCCAACAAAAACCAAAACAACAGGAATAAAATCACTCAACCAAACACAAAGTCAGGAGTATGGGTGTGACACGCATCCCAATGAAAAAAAGTGCAATAGTAGTCTGACTAATATCCAAATGGATCATCCAGGTCCACGACCCACATTGAGCCAGGAAAACTCGAGAAAATAGGGTGGCACGCAAAATGAGGTAAAAACCCCAAAATTTGAAAAACTTCAAAATTAAAACCCATTTGGCCTTTGGATTTAAAAACCCCAAAAATCCAAAAATAAAAGGAATAGGACACTGTATGCAAAAATAGCCAGCATAACGGCCCAAAAACCCAAACCCTCATTTCAAGAAACAAGGAAATGTTCATACCTGCCCAATCGGGTAGAACTAGGATACAGAAATGGAGGGGAACACTAGTTCTTGGCCTCCAAACAAACGACTACCAAAAATAAAAGCAGAAATGGAGCAAAAACAATAAAATGGAAAAGCCCAACCTCACAGCCAAAAGGGTAAAACGAGAATCTAAACCATAAAATAAAACACCCGTAGAAGTGGCTGAAAATCGTGGCAATCCAAGGTTTCCCTGAGTTGGATCCAACGAGCTCAACCTCATGATGATCCCACGCCTGTAGCTCCCACAATGAACAAAATAATAAATCCTCATGAAGAGGATTTTGGGTTTTACTCTCCAACTTTCTAATTCAAAAGTGAGAAGTGAGGAATTAAATTCCTCTTTGGATACTTATTCACTTTTCGAGTGAATAATCGATTAGGGAAAATAACTAGCGAACCTAGTTAAACCCCGAATCGACCCAAATGAAAATAGGCTATTCTTATAAATAAGAATTCATCTATGGAAAAGATGCTAGAAATTAAAATAAAACAATTAAAAAGTCCGAAAATTCAAAAACACAAAAATCTCCTGAACAACTTTCACAACAATGCAAACCTCTAAATGCACAGACACACTTACTGTTCTAATCACATAATGCAAATGAGTTTGTATTTAATAATCACCGAAAGGTTTAATTAAAACATTAATAAAGGATACATCGACCATATAAGAACAACATTGGTAAAATATGAATGGCTAAATCTCTAACTCCATGTGCCACTGCCAGGGATATAAATCTTGCACACTAAACAACATGTTCAAGTGCAATTGAATATAATAACATAGCCGAAGCAATAAATGCATTAAATCACCTAATTTAACCATTTATTTAATTATATTAAAATAATCTATTTACATCACTCACGTTCACATGAAGCATAACAACGTAGGAATGAAGTAAATAACCATAGCATTAAATCCATCACCCAACATAATCAGAGGTATGTCCAAATACCAGATAACCAAATATCATCATAAAACACACTGTCATCTCAAAATGGCATTGTCATGCAATATGATCAATTGAATAGCATAGCAATCTAAAATCTATGATAGTGAAATCAAAGTATAACATTTGACCCTTGGGTCGTCTCAAATGTAACACATCACATAAGTAACAAATATCTCTCCAATCAGAAATATAACAAGGTAAATGACTGCAACACATAACCAAAGAATCAAACATGAACAATCCATTTAATTACTTTAGCATTTAATAATGATTAATTACTCTGCAATAAAAAGGCATTTAAAACACATAAACAACCATAGTCATAAACATGACTAACCACTGCTACAGGAACCTAGTCTAGCATAGCATGGTAATAGAACATAGTGCAATCTCTGCACACATCTCAGGGTAATCATGGAACAACCTCATGATACCACATCGATCTTGGTAACCACTGGCACAAACCTCAGTGAACCAAAAATCACCATAATCTCAAAGATCAGTCAAAAGCATAATCAAAGCAACTGATACAGAAACATAAATCCAAACACCTCGACGGTGTAGACCACTTAGGGTCACAATCATGATTCTATCAGAACAAAAGATCAGCAAGGTTGCATCCATAAGGATGATTCACAAAAGCCAAATGGGAGAGGCACTGCACCTTTTGGACAATAGTTGAAATCAATGACAAGTTTGACATTAATGGCAACCCAACATACATATTTGCATCAATACCCCCTTTCGTCATTTATGACAACACTTGTGGACTCTTCACAACATCATATATTTCCCCCCCTTGACATCAAGGACAAAGGGTGTCCTCTAAAACACTGTATGGACTTTGTGTTACCATACATTACTCCTTGTAATATGAAAAGTCATATCTATAACTAGAACCACATATCCTTCTTTTCAATTCATGACTCAATATTTACATTAACTTCCCCTATCCCTATCAATTCCCCCTTAGGGAATGAACCAAAAATGAATGCAATAGAAATCAAAACTATATTCCTCATTTTCCAGTGTATATATAGATCCAAAAATGTCTTACCACCAAAGTTAGGTCTTATATGTTAGGTAATATGCCATTATACTATATCTTCAACAATCCAAAAGTAGATTCCCATGATGAAATTGTTAAAGACGGAATCCTATTTTGAGATTAAATTACAAGAAAAGATCTTTTGCAATATCAACATTATCTATTTTCTACATTTTCTTCTCAATCTATTATGTCCCTTTCAAAACCTAAGATAAAGTCAACATCATTTGATCAATTCCTTCCCTTAAAAGAAGAAATTCTTTCTTAATTTGATTTGTTTTCTCTTGTAATATATCTAGTAGAGAATGAAGTTGACTAGTCTACAATAGGAGAGACATCATTGTCTTCCTCTAAATCATGTGTCCATTAGCAAAATATGGGTTTCAATTGAGTCCATTTGTGCTTTGATGTGATTGGTAGAGTCTTGACATTTCAAACTATACTTGAATAGATTTGTAGTATTCTTGAGACACACTCTAACCTTGTTTAGATTTTCTTGTAGCATGGTATGAGCATTAGTACACTTGTTACATCTCTTAACTTTTGTTTTATCATTCATATTTATTATGACCTCTTATGATTTTTGTTCAAGGTGTGTAGAGTGATCTTTGAATGAGTCTATTAGTAGTTTCATTTTCTATTCCAGGGCAACAGACGCATCAATATGAATGTAAGAAATCGTGAATAATCTTCACCACATCATCAATCAAACTTTTTTTCCTCAACAATTCCTTTTCTTACCTCTTGAGTTTGAGGAGCTGGTTTGCATCATTCAAGGTTTTCTTTAGAATCACATTTATTTTTTTAACACAATTTACAAGGTAACCTGTAGTAGTTTTTTTTTCCAATCAAAGGCCAATATGGAACTAGTAGAAGAAAGATAGTAGTCAGGCATAAGATGTCTAATTGCACATAAAATTTATCAATTGAGTAAAAATGAAAAGAGGGCCATTCCATGGTAGTGTCTTTACTTGGAAAACTAGGCTATATATTCAACAATGATTTATGAAAAGTTTTATTATAAGAAGATGGATGCCTTTTAGATTACTTCTCCACATCATGACATCATTTCTATGTTGATATCATTTCTTGATCTTCTTGTTTTGTTAAAATCTTTTGGTTTAATATTTGACAAACATAAGTAGGTACTTTTTCCAAAAAATTTAAGTTTTTTGGGTTAATTTTATGGTTGAATTGATATGGGCACCACCATTAGTTTTGTGCCTTTATTTTTCAAGACCATGGTGCTTCTTGTGCATAAGTGTGAGCTTTTAGAGAAAATCATTCACTTATGAACATTCCATCAATGATGATGTATATCGAGGATATGGCTTTTCTAGTTATTAAGTGGAAGTTTTTTCATTTTTTGAACATTCAAATAACTTTACTTTCATTGATGTAGCTAAACTATGAGTGCCTTTTGTGTTCTTGAAAAATGGTAAGCTTTCAACTTTTGTGAAGCCATTATGAATGCAAATGAACTACAACTGGTGAGGTGTCAATTTTAAGGCAATTTTTGTTTCTATAGTACAATTCAATTACTATAAATATTTCATCTAGAGGTGTTAATTGATAGATTGTTAACTGTTCATGTCATTTTCTACTTTGGTTGGGTAGTTCTCCTTGCATTTGTAAATCTTGCTACAGTGTTTAGCCTAATGACAGTTTGGTATTACATCTAGGGTGATAACATAGTTGAGTTAAAACTTTGCATTAAAGAAAAGATCAAGGAATGATATTTGGATTGTGGATATTTGTAAATTATGTTGGTTTTAGACATAGTTAGATCCTAATTAGATGGGTTGTGCCAATTATTGCAAAGGCTTTGCTCTCATAGGAGCCTTCTAAACTACAAAAAAATTGATTCTAAAACATAATTGCTCAGTGGAGACTCAGGATATTGTGCACATTTCTTCCTCCTTCCCATTGTTTTGTATGAAATAAATCATGTGATGAATGAAACAATGGTGTGGAGGTAGAAATGTGCAAGATACCCTAAGTCTCATGCACCAAGAAATTATGATTTAGAATTAAATTTTGTGCAGTTTAGAAGGCTCCTATGAGAGAAAAGATTTTACAATAATTGGCATAGTCTGTCTAAATTACTACCAAGTGTCGGTCTCAATTTTCACAAATAGGTCTTCGCTTTGCCATTGAATGTATGGTACCACCATAGAAAATTAAGGGGACTTGGTCACAATTTTGATAATGGTTGGTTGATTCTACCATCCATGGTATGGCACCACCATAGAAGATTGAAGGGATCTTAGTCAAAATTTTGACAATGGTTGGTAATTTTTTTTGTCAAAGGTTTGGCTTCACCGTCAAAAAAGTCAAGGGGTGTTCATTGAAATTTTGACTAGCAATGGATGCAAATGAGGAAATAAGAGTTCAGGCTAGACTAAGGAAATCAACAAACCTCTTGTCGGTAAGTCAACCTTTTTAAAGTCAAAATTTTGACGCATAATGAGTGACAAAAAGTCAACTAAAAAAGATCAATGATAGGTTTAGTCATCTATTCGCCCAACTCTGGTTGAAATTGTGACCTTTTCTTGTCAAAATTTAGGGCTAAATTTACTAGTGGATAAAGAGACCTCTGACAAGTTTTCTACATAAGTACGCACAATCATGCCAACTTGTAAAGATTGATCATATAGAGAATGGACATGAGGGTTAGAATAAACCCTTGCAACAACTATAGAAGGATCACCCTCAGCAAAGAGAAGCTAAATATCATCAAAGAAGTCCTCCAAATATGTTGTGTGTGACTCCATGAACAAACCTAAAATGTCATCACCTAAGGTAGGAACTAGAAGATAAAGTGTACCCTACTATGCTGTAGTACATGAATCAATCACTATGGTAATAGATGAATAATTTCCTCAAAAAGATGACAAATATCATCAAGGATGTCTCCCATATCTTCAATGTGAGACTACAAAAATAGTTGTGCAATGTCTCGAAGGAAGTCATCGCATGAAGGTAAAGTAGGAAGACATGAAGTGTCATGCTATACTAAATTTGAAGCATTTGTGGTTGGAATAAGATTAGTAGGAACAATAGGAGCATCTAGAGGTGTAATCTCATCTAGAGAGGATGTAGTTGTAACTGGAGGTAAAAGATCTTTGGGAAATGGAGGAATTTGTGGATCTCCATATAGCTCCCAAAGATAGATCTAAATATCATATAAATATTTTGACTTCAAGTCATCAAGTGAATCCATAACCTTCATATCCATATAGAGAAAGAGTGCATGATAAAGGATGGAACATGTGTCCTCATCGTATAAAAGTCCTCTCGCATATGGTGGTGCATTATGCTATCTAAGATATGGTATAACCAATTGACTCCATTCGTGATAGTTGTTTGGTGTCAAGATAATTAAATCTTCCTCTTCCATGATAGAATAATCAATGTAAACCCCAAAGATGAGAAAAAACAATCAAAGAACCCACCACCACCCCCCCCCCCCCCAATGGATGATTTGGGCACCTTATAGCCACTTGCCAATTTTGGGCCTATTTTTGAAAGTAGTATTTCTATCCATTGAACCTATAATCTGATTGTAGATCTAGAAAGTAGACAAAAAATTATGCACTTAAAAAAAAATGTAACCTAATTATGTGTCTAGATGAGCCCATACTAAGCATTTGGAGTGGTAAAAATTGGGATTCGTGAGTTGCAGAAAAATTTAGGAATAGAGATGTCAAACTCCCTACACCAATGTGTAGATCATGAAATTCTACCCCAAAAAAAAGAAGAAAAAATTGCTCGCAAAAAGGATTCCATATGAGGGTGATATCGCTATTTGAAAATCACCTCTACTATTATTTTTCCTGAATTGCCACCATGCCTCCAAAAATCAAATGACTCTAGATTTTGCCTTAGATGTCTAATTTGGATGAAACAAAATCTGATTTGGGAGTTTTTTGACCTTCAAAATGTGATGCAAATATCTGATTTGCACTAGCAAGTACCAATCTTCACCTACAAAAAATCTCTCCTATGGCCCGATGGCCAAAAAATTTCTAGAAAATAATGCAAATCTGAAAAAAAATAGTAGATATGTAGATGAAAAAAATACAAATTTGGAAATGAAATGTACATATCTAAAATGATCATACCAATTCTACAAATCAGTGCTTTGGGTGCCAGTTTGCAAAAAAAAATGTTGCCTCAATTTTGACTATGGCCCAACATAGACAAATTTGTAGTCAATTCACCGAATCGACATTCTGGATGTAATAGTGAGGTTAGATCTGGCTCTAGACACTCCCAATGATTGCGATACTCTAAATTTGGACCGAGGTGCTAAAGCAACAATGGTCTTGAATGATTATGTGAAGAGAGATTCTCCAAGAGCTCTGATACCATGTAACAATTTGCCTCAGGGAAAGATTCACCCAAGATCGTAGAACTCACACACAAGCACAACTGTAGAACAAAAAGAGTATGATCAATATATCAGAGTATGTCCTCATACATTGCTCTATATTGTATGTGATAAATGTACACTCTAGGAGTGCCTATATATAAAGGCCTCTCAAGAAGTAGCTAGAATGTCTTTAGAAAGATTTGAGAGATAAGATAAGCATGACAACTAAGAACATGTCTTATCCATAATTCTAGATGATAGGATATGAATGATGAGGTGTATCTCAAGTGGAGATGTTGTAGACACCATTTGCCTATTTAGTGTGGTAACTCCTATGTTGTAGACACCATGTGCATAAAAGAGGTTTGATCTGTTGTCAACATGACAAGTCACAAGAGTGCACATACTCCAAGGTGACTAATAAATAAATATTAAAATAATGCATTAACCTAAGTAAACTTAGATAAAGTGTAAATAGTAAATACTTATTTATACCAATGTTCCCATACAAAATTTCCAATAGAAAGAAAATAATTATGAACATAAAAGAAAATTCAAACGATTAATGATCAAAACTTACACATTAAATTTTTGTCTTCTTGATTGATGTCAAATACTCTACAAATTTCAATTGTTGCAACTCAAAAAGATCATATTCATGATCCTTCATCATGATTTTCCATGCCTTATCGACTACCATACACGACACATTATTCAACCATCTTGATTGATAAAACTTATGAGAGATTACTCTTATTGCAAATTCAATCAATGGATTAGTAGTGGTAGAAATAGACAACCCATGTCCATATCATTCCACTTTGGTATTTTCCTTGATTGTTTCCTTTGTTTGGCATCACATTGTCTTTCTTTTGTCAAATGTAGGGTAACCAATAACAACATGAATTACCTTCTTTGTAATCTTTATCGGTCCATTCTCTAACCTTAATTCCATGACATGAATTCTTCTTAGAACTACCTTAATCCATTCATTCTTGAAATTCCTCAAAAAATCTAGTGTACAAGTTAACCCTTTCCTATCAACAATTTTGAACTCATCCTTTAATATACCTTCATCACATAATTTTTGATTTTCCACACAAATTTTATAATCACCAACTTCTTTGATTTTGTACATGTAACAAATTCTCACACTGTGAATCATAATAAGTTTAGGTGGTATTGATAATAACAAACCCATTAAATCTCCTCTTAAAGAAATATCCAAAATAAAATGAAACTTTGGTGGAGGAAAAGCGTCACTTATTACCAATTTAACATAGCTTACCTCTTGACACTTTTCTATAGATGACGAAGATGCCATATTCTCATGTTAGGGTTCTGAAACTCTTCTCTTTCTAAACTATTCAATTCAACTTGAAATTAATACTCAATCACTCTTTCACTTCTAATCACCTTTGAAACTACTTCACTAATTTCTCAAATCACTCTGTTCTCTCAAAATCTAAATGCAAGGTGTGTTTAATATATTCAAATTCTTGATATATACCTTGATTCATATAAGTTGGGGTCTCCATTAATTTTCTATCTTTTTTTGAGTAAAGCAAGTTGTTATTTTTAAAGAAGAAAATAATTGAGAAAGAATAATGATAGGGGAAACATTAGAGGAAATAGTTGGTAATGACATATTCAACACACTAGTCCATGAGTGTATGAATTAGCTGGAATAGAAAGTGGTACAGATGAGACACTAGGAACCACACTAGGAATATTAGGATAAGTGGAAGGAACACTATTGTATGAAGGGTGTGAGATAGGAAATGAAGTAGGTGGAGCACTCACATGTAGAGAAGGAATATGAAGAATTTTTATAGGATTGGATTGTTGAATAGAAGCAGTCACAATAGGAGAAACATAGGTAGGAATACTAGATACAGGTGTGGAAATAAGTAAGAACATTTCAACACTAGTGATACGCAGAACCATTCCTATTTCCAATGCAACTTGAGCTAAAGGATAAACATGAGAATGGATAAGGTGAGTAAGACCACACAAAATATTAACATAGTGTTCATCATTATGTATCACTTTCTTAAACACATGAAAAAAAGTAATAGTATTGGTATTGTGATTATCTTGAAGAAGGTAATCTTGCATTTTATCAATCTCAATAGAAATATTATGAACTTCTCATTAGAGTGATTAAAATATTTTTCAAAATTTAATATTTTAGGGGGATCCAACCACACTAAGTTATGTTTTTTCAATAAAAAATAGGACCCATTTTTGTGCTATCTCATTTTGAGGGCCTTAAACTCAACTACTTTAAAAAACAAAAAAAACTAGTAGTTTAGAAACTAGATTTAGAATAATAATACTTTTGTTCTTGTTGCATCTTAAAATTTTTATTCCAACTACCTTCAATTTCTCACAAAACTTAGGACAACATATGTTCTTCCGGGTACTAGGACTCCTAGGGACATACATCATGTGTTTGAATGGATCCAAAGGGGTCATATCGTATGCTTTGACCCCTCTCGACTCATTATATGAATCCATATCTACCTATGGGTTCTAGGACCCCTAGTGGCATACATGATGTGTTTAAATGGGTGAAATGAGGTCATAGGGCACCCTAATGGGACTAAAAATTGCCTTCTCAATTTGAGTACCATTCCAATCTTTTGAGCCCTATGAGTGCATTTGATGCATGTGCACCTAGCTGTCCTTTTGAAGCTTAAGTGGTGTTTATTATTTCTAATACCTTGTAGTTAGTATACCTATGCATCTCATGAAGATAAATTGTCATTCTGGGTCATTTTGTGAAGTTTCATTTTGAGCAATGTCCAAATTTGCATTTTTGCCTAAGTGTCAAACAATGATAGGAGGCCTAGTTTGTGATTAAATATCTTGCACTTGGTAATGTTTCATGACTCACTACTTTGTAAGTATTTAGTATGCCTATAAAGAACTTGTTGGAAATGATTGAAAAGCAATGAAGAGTAATGGAACTGGTAAAGAATGTTTTCAATCATTGTTTTGTCATTGATGTCAAACTTGCTACTTGCAGGAATGACAATTGCTTTAGAGATCCAAATACTACAAGTTGGTTGATTGATAAGGAGGTGGCAATCAATAAGATGTAACTAGAGTACCTAAAGAAAGGTTGAAGTTATGATGTTGTAATGAAGTATAAGGATCAGCTAATCCATTGATGAAATAGTGTATTGATGACATACTCTAAAACACAGAGGATATACACACCAAGACATATCAAAGATGTAAGGTTTAGCTAAGTCATTTGTATAGCCTAACTAAGTTCATAAGAGAGTGCCAAACAAGCTAGTTAGTGGCGAAAAAATTCTTAGTTGAAGCCAAGCAAGTTCACCTTTTAGAGTGTGCCGAGTGATCTTCAAGTGCCAAGTGATCTTCAAGTGTCGAGTAAATATCAAGTGCTGAGTAAATATCAAGTGTCGAGTAATCTTTAGATGTTGAGCAAAGATCAAATGCCGACCAAAGATGAGATGCTGAGTAGAATATAGAAGCTGAGTAATACAAAGGGTGCTGAGCATTAGTAAATCAATAATGCTGAGTAGCTACATTATTTTGAGAGTCAAAGATTTGCCAAATCTGAGCCGACATGGGATTTATCTAGAATTTTGTGAACCAGATAGAAGATAAGAATGATGAGCTGGTGGCACAAAACACTATGTAAACCATTTTTGGCAAATACAATTGGATTCTAGATGAAGTTTCTAGATAAAAGCAAAATATGGGATAGATACATTGTATCTTACCTAATCTATTGAAACCCTAAAATTGGAGAGGGAGAATCGAGTGGAAAAGAGATTCCAGATTTCTATTTAAGGAGTCATAAGGTCACGAAGCAAAAATAGAGTGTTGGTCAAGCATGAAAGCATGAAGTGCTGAAGAAGGTGCTAAGGAGGAAGAGAGCATAGAGAATATATTTTGATAGATGACCACAAGGATGATTGCATTGGTATAATGAGTAAGAAGACTCAAGATGATGAAGCTTGAGATGACAAGCTTTCAGACTTGCAGCGATTAAAGCCAAGAAAAGGATTGAACTAAAGTGTGATCTATAATTTGCAAGATATGTTGTAAGTTGTATCAGATCAAAAGTCACTATTGTTACTCTCTAGCAATTGTAACAATTAAGATAAATCCTATGAACTTAGGTTAGTTTAATAGCCAAGTTGTAAATCCTTTAATAGGGTGACATTCCAAGTGAATGTTCCAAAGTCCTTTAACCAGGCCCATTCCTAATAGTATGGTGAAATCCTCTAACAAAGTCACATTTAACAATGTGTTGTAGCCTTTAATAGGGTAGGTCTTTAACAGGGCAGACCATCAGAAGTGGTTGAAATCAAATTGCGCAGTTATTTTGTGGGTATCATCCCCACCCTAGTTTTACCTTCTTATTCCTAGAGGGTTTCTGGGTTATCAAATTCTCAGTGTTATGGTGTGATGCATGTCTACTTTTCATAGTAATTTAAATGTTCAAATTACATGCATGATAGTTTGAGTTATGTGCTATTAAGGATTAGAAGAAGAAAAATGGCATTGGACCTTGAATAACTGATTCACCCCCCCTCTCAGTTATTCTAAAGAATTATAACAGAACCTATGTTTCAAATTTCAAGTTGTTTTGACATATTTTGACTAGGTTTTGAATCCCTCAGCTCAAAGTTGGTTGTTTATTATTATCGTGCTGATATAAATTGTTCAAAATTCTAGGAGGTCCTGTTTGACCTATTATAACCTTGAATCTATTGATCAAAATGAGAAAATTCCTTTTGAATTGAATTCTAGATGTTAGAGACATGTTATTTTTTAGATTTGAGCTTATGATGAATTTGTTTGATTAGTTTTTGAATGTGATTCTTTATGCAAATTATAAAGTTTTTCTAGTATCTACATCAAGATGTCATAACTCTAAATCCATGATTGCCTAAACCAAATAGATTGTGGCACTGTGTTCTACTCTAAAATTTGTTTGAGTGTGCTAGTTTTCAAGTCTTGAAAAATCCATCTGGACACTTTCTCAAGTCCATTCCATTTGCAAAAATCACTTTTATGCCAATGTTTCTAGTTTTACAAATCTGAGTAGCCCACTTTGACTGCTCAGTAAATTTTCCTAGTTATTCATCATGAGCCCAAATCACAAAATAATAGTTTCCCCATGACAATGAACTAATGCCCCAATTTTCATGCCCCCAAGTGTTCGTTTGGCCTATTTTCAAAGCCAAACTAGAATGTGATTAATTTTTTTCTAACATGTTTGCTTGCAGGTTGTTCTCAGAAGGAAACTTTGACGATCAATACCTTTTGAATATGAAGTTTTCATGACATGAGATTTGGTAGCATAAGAGTATGTAGAACAAAGAATCAATAGGTTTGACTTCAAAACTTAGTCAAGTGTTTTTGTTAGTTTTTAAAGCTAGTTAGAGGATTCCTTGGCACAAAATTGGCAAGTTGCAAAAAGAGGTGAAATAAGTTTCAAAGTTTTATTCAGTGGTCAAATTTTATTTTGATCAATACTAGATGTTCATTAGAGTAGTTTGGAATGTTAGTTGTTCGAAAACAAATTTTTTTAGTTGGACTAGTTTTAGGGCCAAACTAATTTCATCAGATTGCGAAGTAATGCTCATGGATTAAAATTGTTTTGGTTGGACATAATAGCCATGATAAAAGAAACTCACCTAAAATATAGGTTTTTGTGTGTTTGGTTTTCCCACTATCTCACACCAAAGATATGCCCAACTTACACAGATTGACTGGATGGCCCTCTCCAATGTTACACAAGGATATAGTATGGAGACTTTTAATTGAAGAGGGGTTTCAAATGTGGAGAAGGAGCATGAAATGTATGTTGGTGATATTATTTTTGAATTAGAAGCCATTTTAAAAGAGGGAATGCAATTAGATTATAGATCTCATTACCAATGAATGCATTGAAGAGAATAAAAGGATTGACCAAAACACATCTTTATACATGGTTTTTCCCTGAATCCAAGCTAAAGTTTTGTCGATTTGAGTTTTGCATCTCCTAATTGCATTTGTATTTACCTTCACCACTCATGGTTATCTATTTCACAAAAACCTCAGCTCCACGTGGTGCTTTTACAGGGATTATGGGACAATAGTATAAGAAGTTATATTCTTGTGAAATATGTGATCTTGTATAGAGCCTTGAGGATTGGTAGGTCTATTATGAACTAAAACCAACTGCATTAGATAGTTGTGGTGATAAGAAGATGGAGCCCTGACTGCACCTACATCTATCTACATCTATAATAGTTTAAAATGGATTGATTCCATTGGTGGAGATGGAAGTGATCTCCTGTATGCCCTATGATTGTGTGGCATAGGTTAGTTTGCTACAGGAGTATAAAGACAATGGTGGCAAGCTCTATCAACAAGAAGCTTGCATGGAATGTTAAGTTTTATCCAAATGATCAATTAGGCATTTTTCCTTGCTAATGTACCCAAGTCCTCATTCACCATCTACTATCTCCAGCTCATCAAATTAAGCTGCTACCCTAGGATGAATACATTGGATAGCATGTTCTTTCCCCACATTTATTACTTCTAAAAAAGTGATGTCTCTTCGCTTTTGGATTGTGGTGCAAGAATTTGTGAAGAATTAAAGTAGGAGTGATAAATGGAGCCTAGTTCCACAAGGTTGGAGGAAACAAATGAAAGTATTTATTAGTCCCCTACAAAGAATGGAGAAATACATTTGAATTAGAAGCAGAGCACCCACATGGAGAAAGTTTCTTTGAAGGTCACTTATCTAAAATGCCCCACATTCATACCACAAGGTAAAATTTAGATGTTTAATCTTAAAGATACACCTCTTTTGAGACAAGGCTCATGAGCATGGGCCCACCCGTGGATGACCATCTTGCTGAATATGTGGTTAAATTTTGAACAAAATTTCTTACAAGGATGATGAATGGACTTGTACGAGCCAACTAGGAGGTGAAAAGTGGTAGCCAAATCTATGATTTATAAAGTGACGCATGGTAGAGGTTTTTGGTCCTGGCACAATTCTTGAAGTATTGACCTGGCAAGGTAGGATAGGTGTCACAAAGATACATTCCCACATGCAACATGGTAGTTGCTAACTATGCATGTAGAAAAGCACCTAGCTAACATGTGACAGTGGGCACAGGTTAGTGATGACATGTCAAGAGTAGAGATTCAACTAGTAAAAAAGTTCCACATGGCGATGAGGTGGCAAGTGCTCTACATAATATAAAGTAGTAGTGACTGAATGGTAGGAGGTCCAATGAGAAGCTACAATGTGGCAATGTGTCATGTGACTAGTGGACCAATAAGAGGGTGCCATGTGGTGCTTTGGGTAGTAGGTGATGTGGAAAACCCTAACCAATGGTATGCTACCATGTGGCACAAATGGTCAAATAGGTTTGACCTAGGTTATATTTTGGAGGGAACATACATAGGCATGAAAAATAAAATTTTAAATTATTTTTCAATTTCTATGTGTACATTCAGTTTTAAATCAAAATGGTATATAATCTAAAGTTTTGACTTTAGGATAATATTTATTATTTGCAAGTAAATGTAGACTTGAAAGTCATGCCAGGAGCCTATTTTTCATTTTGAGATTTTGGGCATCTTCAATGTAACAATATAGTACTATTATATACTGTTGGAACTAGGAGAGAACAAACTTTCCATTCTAGAGTTTGTTTTTGCATAGGAAGCCACTTGCTTAAGTCATACAAGGTTTTGTCTCATGTACCCATTTTGTCATGCCCACAATCTAGGGCAAAACACACACAATTTTTTTTTTTTTTTTTAAAGTTAAAAATTAAACTACTCTAAGTTTGATATGTTGTGTTCAAAACTAGAGTAAAGGTTCTCTACATTACATCTTAAGATTATAAACTTGAGAAGAAATAAATCATTAATTAGAACTCTCGCTATAAGATTGATACTAACATTTGTTTCATTAATTCATTAGTCTAACATAACCTTGTTTTAAATAGAACATACTTATTGGTTAAAAACTCTACTTAATTTAAATCTAAATTTATCAATCCACAACATTTACATGATTAGTACTAATTTTATAAGATAAGATGTAACTACACAATGTACTTGAAACTCTTAGGATATACTAATTAAATTTGTTACTTAATTGAAACTAACATGCTAACAGAAGACATCTATCCCTTAATTACTTATTCTAAATTATGATCAATATACAAACTAACCTTAGAATGAACAAACTAACTAGTCCCCTTTCTTAACTTAATATCTTGATCGACATTACAATTAAAGTCATTTAACATTGAGAGAATTTAAAACTCTAGCAGATCAGTTAAATTTGACTATTCAACCCATACTAACTACTTTTAAAGACTTTAGTCCAAAATCTAATCTCTCTTAATGTGTACGCATGCAATAGGAGTAACTTGTTATCGATTATACTATCTATATTTTACTTTATAATATCCTCCAACATACCTATAACAATCTTATTTATTAATTCATCCTTTACAATTAAAGTCAAAGACTATGTTCAATTTAATAATCTATAAGTTAGTCTGACTTTATTTAAAACTATCACCAAATTTAAATACAACATTAGAATGCAAATATTGAAATCAATCTAATTTAACTCACAATAATATAAGACTAGTTAATATAACTCTAAAATTATTTTATTTAAAATACTCTAATTCCCTATTAAAACCTTTAAACTAGCTCTACTTAAATATTCAAATAACAAACACATTAATATATACTAACATCTAAGTTAACATGAAAAAAAAAATAATACTACACTTAATTTAGAATTAAACATAATTCTAAATTCTAACTAACATTCTACTAAGCTATCCTAAATCCACAAACTACTAACACTAACAACTTAAGACTCTACTAAACTAGCACTAACTTAGACTGCTAACTATTTTCTAATGGAGTATATTAACTACTGATCTAACCCTTTTAACAATTGCAAATCTTATTTATATCTGACAATAACTCTAACTAAAATCACATCATACACTAATCTAAACTAGGTTACCTACTAGCCAAGTGGCCTAGCCACCACTTGGCTCCCCTTCTTAATGCCTCACGCTCCCCCATGAGACCTCACGTTGCCCAAGGACTGCTTGGGGCAGACTTGCCTCCCCTTCCGTGCAGTGATTGATTGTGGAAAAAGAAAACGTAGAGGGCAATAGCTACCCAGCCAATTTTTTCGACTGGCTGGGTATGACGTTGTTTCCCTCCTCTGTCTTCCTTTCGCTTCTCCCCATGTAGGGACGTCACATCGCGGCATACTTCTGTATCGTCAGCCAAACCCTGCGGCAGTACACTGACGAAAATCATAAATTGAAATATTTCTTCTCTCCTAACTGATTTCGCATGCCTGGAAATCCCAAATATATTGTTATAGGATATTGTTCCATTTAAATTTTTGAAATTCTTGTTTTGCGGTAGGTTCATAAAGTAATGTAAAAATGAAGAGTCGAGCTCTACATTGTATGACATTGTTATTAAATTTTTTTTTTTTCTATATCAGAAACATGTGTCAAATAACTTGTTTATAATTTTTTGAAAAGCCTTGAACTAAAAGTTAAATAACAATTCCACTTTTTTATTATTGTTCTATAAAAATCTTGTTATTGTAACAACATGTGCAAAAATGAGGCTTTAATTTTTTATCATTGATTGAAACAATATTGGTTGAATGATAAAAAATTTTAGGTTTTGATTTTTTTTATAGATTTATTTTTAGCATCAAAATTTATTTTTAACACATTAGAATGAAATAATATTGGATATGGAAATAATAAAGTTGATTGATTAAAATTATTATAAAGAGAAAAATTATTTTAATTCTTAAGAGCTTAATATTATGAATGCTTTTAATAATTAAATAAAATATAAAAGTATTCAAATTATTGCCAATCATTTTTCCTACATGTTGTTTACCCCTATCAACATTGTTATATCATATTTTTTAGATTCATCTTCTTATGTTTACTTTTTCACACTTCTAGAACATTGTATTTTACTCTAAGAAAAGTTGAAAGATAAAAGATGAAATTGATTGATATGGAAAATTAATTTATCACCTAAAATTGTAACAAAAAATAATAAAACATATTGATGCTAAAAGTAAATTTGGGTCATACTACATGATCCATCAACATGTTGATTTTTACTTTATTTCTAATTATTGCTTCATCGTGATGATCATTAGCTGTAACTCAGTTCATAAGTACAAGAAAATAACATGATGGCAACTATGTTACTATGTAGATCAAAATTACATTAAAAATTTCACATTTTATTTTACTAGTGAAAAAAAATTTATTAAATAAGATACTAATAAATAATTATTATTTTTACAAAATATAATGTTACAAATTTATAGTAATGTCAAATATACTGTTAATCTACATGAGTATAATAATCTATATGAATATAATTTTATTATATGTTTAACTTATTGTTATCAAATTGATTATATGTATAATTAATAATATATAAATATATTATATTATTTAATATTAATATATATTAATATTAAATAAATATCCCTAATGTTTATATATATTAAATAAATGCCACCAATGTTTATTTAATACTAATATTTAGTTATATATATATATATATATATAAAATTAAATATTAATATTAAATAAAATATAATAATTATAATTTAATTGGATATCTATTTTATAGTATAAAAATCTATTCTAATTAAATCTCCTTAAATATACATGTAACAGCATGTGCAAAAATGAGGCTTTAATTTTTTTATCATTGATTGAAACAATATTGGTTGAATGATAAAAAAATTTAGGTTTTGATTTTTTTTTTTATAGAAGGATTTAGTGAGATTTAGCTATGCTCATGGTGTGTTTATGGACGTTTTTAATTAGAGCACTCAATTACTGCAACCAGTAATGTCGGTTTTATGAAACCACTCAATTAATCATAATTATGATAACTATCAAAAATATTATACCTTGATAGCAATAATAAATTAAAATCATAAGTCATCTGTCAAACTAAATAAAGTATTAATGATACTAAAAACATATCCAACAAAAGTTTCATGTTCTGCTAAATAGAATAAAACCGAGTTCTAACCATTAAATCAACATTTCAAACTAAAAGAAACTTAATATCCACTAAGTCCTAGAAGCAAAAAAATAATAGTAGTGGTTAGGCATGACACCCTCCCCCACTAAGCTTTGACTTTCTCTTGGAAGTCGGCAAACAAAAATGGATGAGCTGTTCTCATCATTTAAGTGTCCTCCCAAGTAGCAAATGTTTCATCATTGGGGTCCCATAGGACCTTTACCTGCCTTATTTCTCTCCCTCTTAAACTCATAGTTCTACTTTGAATGATCTGCATTGGTTCCAGCATGATTTGTCCATCCATAATCTGCAAATTTTTCCAATTCAGTACGTGAGTAATATCAGGTATATATACGCAAAATTGAAACATGAAATACATTATGAATGCGTGAAAGACTCGGTGGCAGAGCAAGTTTGTAGGCAACAAGTCCAATCCATTCCAGAATTTCAGATGGACCCATGAATCGCGGTGCTAACTTGGATCCCTTTCCATATCAAATTGGACTCTTCCGCGGTCTGACACAGAGAAACACTTTATCACCGACCAAGAATTGACGATCGATCTTATGCTTATCAGCATACTTCTTCTGTCTATCCCGACTAGTAATAAGGTGCTCTCTGATCCTTTTAAGTTGCTGCTCCAAATCTTGCAACATATCAGGACCTAGAAGAATTCTATCCTCCAAATTATCCCAACTGAGAGGCATCCTACATGGTCTACCATACAATGCTTGAAAAGGTACCATTCCTATGGAACTGTGATATCCATTATTATAAGAAAATTCAACCAAGTGCAGATACTCCTCCCATTTATTTTTTCTATCCATTACGTACATCCTAAGCATGTCCTCTAAAACTTGGTTGACACGTTCAATCTATCCGTCAGTCTCTGGGTGATAAGTTGAACTGAAATTCAGCTGAGTACCTAACTCTCGTTGCATAGATCTCCAAAGAAAAGAAGTAAACACTGGATCCCTATCCAAAATGATCTTCTTAGGAATTCCATGTAATTTAACTACCTGCTCCATATAAATCTTGGCAACCATTACTGCATTATAGGATGATCTAACTGGAATAAAATGGGCAACCTTAGACAATCAACTTTATAATAATTTTAATCAATCAACTTTATTATTTCCATATCCAACATTATTTCATTCTAATGTGTTAAAAATAAATGTTGATGATAAAAAAAAATCTATAAAAAAAAATCAAAACCTACATTTTTTTATCATTCAACCAATATTGTTTCAATCAATGATAAAAAAATTAAAGCCTCATTTTTGCACATGGTGTTACATTTATATTTAAGAAGATTTAATTAGAATAGATTTTTATACTATAAAATAGATATCCAATTAAATTATAATTATTATATTTTATTTAATATTAATATTTAATTATATATATATATATATATATAACTAAATATTAGTATTAAATAAACATTGGTGGCATTTATTTTATATATATATATATATATAAACATTAGGGATATTTATTTAATATTAATATATATTAATATTAAATAATATAATATATTTATATATTATTAATTATATATATAATCAATTTCATAACAATAAGTTAAACATATAATAAAATTATATTCATATAGATTATTATACTCATATAGATTAAGAGTATATTTGACATTACTATAAATTTGTAACATTATATTTTGTAAAAATAATAATTATTTATTAGTATCTTATTTAATAATTTTTTTTTCACTAATAAAATAAAATGTGAAATTTTTAATGTAATTTTTATCTACATAGTTACATAGTTGCCATCATGTTATTTTCTTGTACTTATGAACTAAGCTACAACTAATGATCATCATGATGAAGCAATAATTAGAAATAAAGTAAAGATCAACATGTTGATGGATCATGTAGTATGACCCAAATTTACTTTTAGCATCAATATGTTTTATTATTTTTTGTTACAATTTTAGGTGATAAATTAATTTTCCATATCAATCAATTTCATCTTTTATCTTTCAACTTTTCTTAGAGTAAAATACAATGTTCTAGAAGTGTGAAAAAGTAAACATAAGAAGATGAATCTAAAAATTATGAATAACAATGTTGATAGGGATAAACAACATGTAGAAAAAATGATTGGCAATAATTTGAATACGTTTATATTTTATTTAATTAGTAAAAGCATTCATAATATTAAGCTCTTAAGAATTAAAATAATTTTTCTCTTTATAATAATTTTAATCAATCAACTTTATTATTTCCATATCCAACATTATTTCATTCTAATGTGTTAAAAATAAATGTTGATGCTAAAAATAAATCTATGAAAAAAATCAAAACCTAAATTTTTTATCATTCAACCAATATTGTTTCAATCAATGATAAAAAATTAAAGCCCCATTTTTGCACATGTCGTTACAATAACAAGATTTTTATAGAACAATAATAAAAAAGTGGAATTGTTATTTAACTTTTAGTTCAAGGCTTTTCAAAAAATTATAAACAAGTTATTTGATGCTTGTTTTCGATATAGAATTTTTTTTTTAAAAAAAATAACAATGTCATACAATGTAGAGCTCGACTCTTCATTTTTACATTACTTTATGAACCTACCGCAAAACAAGAATTTCAAAAATTTAAATGGAACACCATCCTATAACAATATATTTGGGATTTCCATTCATGGGAAATCAGTTAGGAGAGAAGAAATATTTCAATTTACAGTTTTCGTCAGTGTACTACCGCGGGGTTTGGCTAATGGTACGGAAGTCTTCCGCGATGTGCCGTCCCTGCATGGGGAGAAGCGGAAGGAAGACGGAGGAGGGAAATGGCATCATACCCAGCCAGTTGAAATAACTGGTTGGGTAGCCATTGCCCCATGAGGTATGGTTAAACAAAAACTTTATTGCTTCCCCTTTTGAGATGACAGGGTCACCGAGTGACATCAGCACAGTACACAAATGGCAGGCTAGTGTGCTTTCCTAGGCATGTGCTATGGTTTAAGAAACATACTAAATAGGGTCTCCAATAGCAATCAACTTGGAGTGAGGTTTTAAAACTCAATGATGATTATCATTAAGTAAATGTTGGCTTTTTAACCCAATTTGCTTCCCTCTTGTGAGATTCGATAGATGGGGTAGTCAAATATGACTTGACTTAAATATAATAAATAGTGTATTTTTTTTGTTATTATTTAAATTTATACATTTCTAAAAGCAAGACCTGATACTCAATTAATGCCTGTTCGCTTTTAACAAAAAAATAATATAAATATATTTTCTTGTTGCCTTTCAAGATGTTCATTTATAGTTATGATTGTGACTATGTTTTTAAAAAAAAATTGAATTTGGTTACCAAAGATATTATATATATATATTTTTTTGAAAAGGAGCAATATTTTAATGTCTGTAATCTGGAAGGGGTTATTTTTTTTGTTACCCATGTATTTTCCTGAGAGTGTTTATTCACCTACAGGCATTCTCTTTTTTTTTTGACTGAACTTGTTGTCTAGGTTATTAACATGCAATCTCAAGATTGTTTAGATTCAAATTGATAATAGTTTAGCATTTGTTATGCAGTATATTCTCTTATTCTATCTAAGTAAGTTTAGCATAACCATGTATTGGAAATTCAAAATAATGATCTACATGGATCTTGCATGAATTCTTGGTTAGCATTTTCCATGAAACACAAGTTTAGTACACGCCATTGGCATCTTTATTGCATAAATTAATCATCTACATTTCCATTAGCTAACCATTACAATGAGAGAGTTAAATTTGTGCTCACAATGTAGAAATTCCATTTCCTCTTAATACTTATAACATCAAATTGCCTTTCATTAGCATAATTGAAAATTTGGAAATTCAGAATTCAAAGGCATTATCTATCATTCTATTTTCTCCTAAACACATGAAAAACTTGAAATCACATGAGAGCAATACAAGGAGGCTTTCATAATCTCTTCTTCTTCTTCTTCTTTTTTTCTTCCTCTATTATTCATCCTGGTTCAAGGCTCCATCGAAAAAGAACCAGTGAGAAAACCCGATGTCTTTGCCAATACATCAAAATTCAAATACAATTTACATAATATTACAATTGAAAAGAAATCTCTTCCAAATCCTTCACAAGTACTCTCTTCCAATACCTTCAAAACTTCAAGGAAACATAAGGAGAAGACAAGATCTAACCCGGGTGAATCATCACAACATCAAGAACAATTCAAGCATGCACCCTAACCCGATTTTGCACAATAGGTCCAAACATAGAACCTGACTAGGGGGGAGGTGGATTTTCTCAATGGGAGACATCAATCACCATGCCATAACATAGCCCTTTCGAAGCTAAAACTTCAAGAACTTCTGTTCTTCTACAAAGCCCTTTCGAGGCTAATACCACAAGGATTTTCATTCCTTTCCATATTCAAGAATTCACGATATCGAACAAGGCATGTGATGACAAGTAGCGGCCCATACACCCTACCCTCTTTCCCTCCTCTCACCATGAGAGGAGACTCTACACCATTGAGGTCCAACTAAGGCCCTACCCCCATACATGGCCACTTCTTCCCTATCCAAGGGTGAGTGATGCCAAAACAATCCCCATGAAATCCTCTCAAAACACAAAACATCAAGACAAGCATAAGAATGCATCAAGAACAAACAAAAAATCCCTCCAAACCCATCTCAACACACAAGCAAGAAAAAAAGAAGAAAAACACAACAACTTATACATGATTCAAGCATAGACAACATGAAGGAACAATTCAATGGAGTGAAGAATCCCTACCTTCACCAAAAGAGTTATGGCAAAAATGGTGGTTTGAGAAGAGCTTTTCCTTGTCTCCCTTCAATCTTCCAACTTTCTCCAAATCTAGAGATTGGGTAACAACCCCAAAACTACTCCAAAATGCCTCTAAGTAACATCCCCTTGACTCAACTAGACTTGAAGCAAACTCCAGATGGAGTTGGAGTCACCAACTCATGTAGATGACAATCAATTTTTGGAATCCCTCAAAAATAGGGCTTTTGAGTGACCCTAAAAGTCAAACTAAGAGGCTAAGGGGGTGAAAAGTACTCCCCACCCATACCCTTACCCCTAGGGCACTTAAATTTAATGATTTTAAGCCTTAAAGACTTAATTTAAAAGCTAGGAGAATAATAAAATCAAATAACAACCTTTTAAAGATAGACAATGCAAGGATAGCATATTTAAACAAGGGGTTTGATTCTGTCTTTCCTTTAGGTTTCTCGGCTACATGTCTTGCACACTCATTGCACACATCAATAGGTTCAAGAAATCACATGCATTATGAAATTTACATATCAGAGAAATCATATAAATTAAAACATCCATTTTTCTAATGATCAATTATTTATCTAATTCTACTCATATTTCTGACCATTTGAATTATATAATCAAAGTGTTAGTTTTGCATTCATTTACTTTATCATCATACATGTTTGTAAAACATTAAATGACAAAATCAAATATCTGAAAGTAAGGCATCACACATAATAAATATCATAATAATGTTCAGTGCATAAAATAATGTTCTGATGTATTGAGTCATGAGTATCAAAATAATAATGCATCATCGGTGCTAAGATGGGTCAGGGTGAGGCCTCACACATTTTCATTCTCATTCATGTATAGTAGTTCAAGTTTGAATTTTTACATGAAATAGTGAGCTAGGAGAACATAAGAGATAGTATGAATGCAGTTAAAGGCCGATTTTGTCACCTCCAAGTTAGTTAAATGATGATATTATCAGTATTTCAGGTGCATATCTAATGTTTTTGTTAGAGATAGAGTTTCTCATTAGTTAGAGGAGATGTTTCAATTTGTTACACAATAATGATGAGATTCCTATCTAATTTCAGTTATAGAAAGATGAGAGATGGTTTACAACATCAAGGAGTGAAGATTCAAGTGGACGCATGTCACTTCTAGATCAGATCCAAGATTTCATTCCTTCCCTATATCTTTCTCATTCTGATTCATTGTAAGGGTTCCAATTTTTACTGTAAGACTGATTGGTTCTAGTTTTTGATATGTTTCAATTTTTACTGTGAGACCAGTTGGTTCCAACTTTTGATATGTTCCAATTTTATTGTGAGACTGATTGGTTCCATTTTTGGACATTTTTCACTACTATGATACTACATTCTTCATCATCTTCTCTTGTGATGAACAATAAGTAATAAGAACACAAACAATTATGACTTGATAGGTAGTTTTATAATTCATTTTAATGCATCTTATTATTTTTATTTCAAGGAAATAAATCAAAGTGCAACAACAAGTTAATCTTCTATCTGAGTTTTATTTCTTATTCATGCTATTTGTGATCTTTTGTGATATATGGACAAGGTGCATATTGTCCAGTTGCAATCTATTTCAGATCCTATATGTTGATATTGTTTTATTGTGATTCAAGGAGTCATGTAAATGCTTAGTTTATCATCATAGGGTTGCAAATCTCATGAAGGGATAGGTTGATATGAGATTCAAAAAGATGTAGATGTCTAATTCACAAGGTGAATGGATAGATTAGGAAGTCCTGATGTATGGGATATGCCAATGAATTTTAGGGATTTGTGTTAGGGGTTTGTGGGATTACCTAATAGATAAGGCACTGATCAACTATAGGATCAAAGTGTTATGTTGTTCATGTCTTGGTTTTGCTAAAATCAAACTTATAATCATCCATTTCCCTTTCCATTTAAGAGTTGAAAGGTTGCCCTCACTTAGCTTACCAATTTCTTAGGTCATGTTATTAGATATTTCATGTCTATGATCTTTGCATAAGTACTCTACTTTTTTAAGATTCAGTGTATGCTTTAATACTGGTATGATATGAAGAATCTATAGGCCCACCTGCTTATGTTTTGTAGACCCCAAAGTAGAAGAAGGATCTTGACTTATAGTTGGCCTGGTGTCTAAAGGGATATGTTGCAGATGGGATGTAGTTGACCCTAGATGTATTCTATTCTTATCAGGATAATTTAAAACTGTAATGTTTTAATACACCAACACACCCTATGACCCCTTTTGACCCGTTAAGTGAGAACATATGTTCCTAGGGGTCCTAGGACCACTCAAAAGATATTTCATGTGTTTGAATGAGTCAAGAGTGATCATAGAGTACCCTATACCCCGTTGGAACTCATTATATGATAACATATGTTCCTAGGGCTCCTAAGACCCCTAGAGAAATACATTATGTATTTGAATGGGTCAAAAGGGGTCATATGGTACCTTGTGACCCCTTTTGACCCATTAAATGATAACATATGTTCTTAGGGGTCCTAGGACACTGAGGAACATATAACATGTGTTTGAATGAGTTGAAAGGGGTCAGAGAGTACCCTATGAACCCTTTCAATCCATTATATGACAAAATATGTTCATACATATACTAGGACCCCTAGGGACATACATCATGTGTTTGAATGGATTCAAAGGGATCATAAGGTACCCTATGATCTCTTTAGACCCATCATATGAAAACATATGTTCCTATGAATACTAGGATCCTAGGGACATACATCATGTGTTTGAATGGATCAAAATGGGTCATAAGGTACATTGTGACCCCTCTCAACCCATTAGTTGATAATGTATGCTCCCTAAGACCCATGAGGAGATACATCATGTGTTTGAATGGGTTGAATGCAATCATAGGGTGCCCTATGACCCATTTTAACCCATTAAATTATATCATATGTTCCTAGGGGACCTTGGACCCTTAGGAACATATGTCAATAAGTTGAAAGGGGTCGTAGAATACCTTGTGACCCCTTTCAATGCATTATGTGTCAACATATATTCCTAGGGGTACTAGGACCTCTAGTGACATATCTTTGAATTGGTCTAATGGGGTCATAGGGTTTTATGACCCATTAAATGAGAACATATTGTTGGGAAAAAATGAGTTCTAGCTTGATGCACTATTTATGGATAAAATTGAACTGAAATACCCTAGGAGTGCCAATCTAGGGTTTGTAAACTAGTGAGAGATATAATGTGTATTTTCTCAAGGGATGAAGATAATAAATCAAGTGGGTTAAAATGAAAATTACTACATACTAAGAAATTAAACTAAGAAGCTTTTAATCACTGAAATTAGAATCCACACATTTAAGAATGAAACTAAGAATGAGTTTGTATGTAATGTATCTTCACATTTAATCTAAATCATATCTTCACACTAATTAAGTAATGATCATAATCACACATTTAAATAATTAAACATTGAATACAATGCTTTATGAATACCGATATTAAAGATCAATACAATATAATAAAGATTAAGATAGACTCAGTTTGCTACAGGAAGTTTAGTTTCGGTAGGAAGTTTATTACAAGAGTCTGGAGTCTAAGTGAAAAAGTGCAACAAGAAGTACAATGGGCTGTAGCAAGAAGTATACCACGAATAGTGGATGGTGACAAGGAGAACTATAGTGGGAAGTATAATGTAATGGATGATGGTTTAAGAGTGCATGGTCTTTTTTTTTAATACCGAAATAAGGGTATGGATAAGGGAATGAAGATTAGAAAATTGGACAAATTGAAATGTCCATGAACCAATAACTCAGTAAAAAACCAAGTCTTCAAATAAAAGGAATGTACTTGAATGCATGGCATGGATTATATAGATTTCATTTGTCTAAAGATTTTACACATACACTTAATTCAATCTACAACTAACTCAAAATGAACATAGATGAAATAATTAACAATGCATACATGCTCACAATGAAAATTAAAATGGTCTCACTAGGGTTCCCAAGAGGGGGACCTTCCTTCTATCTAGTTGGTGAGTGAAAGGTTAGCATAGAATTACTAAAGCCAATCTAGAACTGATTCCAACAGTAATAAAGAGAGGATTTCTAACAATGTTCTAATAAGTATATTTCCCTTGATATCATCATATGATCATATACATGCTTATAGAATGTTTTCAAATACCAAATATAGTGGAATTAGATTGTTATGACCACAAGCCATTGATCTAAGGTAAAAAATAATAATTTGGGGGCATGCCATTAATTGTTTAACTACTTAACAAATATCATAATAATAAAGTATTGTTCTAGTCAAAATTCAATCCAGAACAAAGACTAAAAATAAATTGCCTACCCAAAATAGAGCTATAAAATGTATATAGATGAACAACTCACTCCCAATCTCCTGTAGCTACTTGGTCATCCATGATTGGCTCCTACAACAATATGTCCAATTTGTTGTCAAATTCTACACATTGGTGGACTTTTCAGTAATTACTTCCTATCTTACCTTTTATAAATATACTTTAAACCTCTACTAATTAGTGGAATAAATAGGAGTGGAATGACACAAATTTGGGTGGAAATATGCATAAGAATTATATAAAAAGACACAAATTCACACCTATAATTTTTGCCCAACAGAAGGATTGGGCATGTCATCGTGCACGCTAGGTGGACAATCAACGTCAATGAAATCTGCTACTAGATTTAAGGATACTTTTATGAATCTTGTAGTTTCATTTGTGGTAGAGTTGGGTGTAGAAAACTCTTTTATCTATGCCTATAGCTATGGATTAAATCTCTAAAGCTGATAGATGATTTGCACTAGTTGTTCAGGGGACAAACATTATATTTCCTTAGGAACTTGAAGAGTTCCTAAAGTATCATCATTAGGGCTTGGCTAAGATGCTATGGTAACAATGTGTATATTTAATTTTAGGAGACTTTGTTTCCTATATTACACCCTTATCAATGGCAGCATTTGGGAACATTGTTACAAGAATTTTTGCTACTAGAGGAGATTTGGGTCTTACCTCTTTTTTAGAGATAGGGTCCTTAGTAGGGCTTTCTTATATTGTACTTGGAACATCATCTTCTTCTTTATTGAAGTCTCTTTCTTCAAATTCATTTTTAGCTTCCTACTCATCCTTGGCCTCCAGTTATTCTTTTGTTTCTTGGTCATTATCGGCTCTTGCTCTGCTTTAGTTTCCCTATTTTCCTCTTCTTCTTGCTACTCTTCTATTTCCTATCCTTTGTCAATTCCTTGATCTTCTTCAATTTGTGGATTTTCCTCCAACCCTTAGACTTATTTTGCTTCTTTCCTTTTGTCAATATATTTCTCTCCTCTAGAGGGTGATTCTTATTACTCTTTCATTTGTTTCAATTTATCTTGTTTCTTATTTCGCTTGAGATATGACCTCTATTCTTTTAGAAGATAGCCATTTTTTTGGGAAGGTTTTTGAGCACTGATAATTTCTACATCTCCAATGAAGTGGGCTACATTGGTTAGTTCCTATAATTTATCAAGGATATATTTTTTTAATTTGGTAACCATAGGATGAGGGCTTAGGGTTTCTTTAATTTTCTCAAAAGGGTTAACCTTTTCTTGTATTTTGAGGACTTTTCATTATTTGGTTTTTAATGAGGATGACAATTTGGCTAGTCACTTTTTAGAAGAGCTAGCTTTAACTACTTTGACATTGGAAGGTAATTTAGGGTCATCCACATTGGTAAGATTAATTAATCTTTCCCATCCTCGGGTAGGTTGGGCAAAATTTAGGGCATGAATGACAAGCAATTTTATTAAACCATGGTGGAAAAGAGAATCAGTATGCCCTTCTCTGTATTGGCGACATGACCATTTTATGGAATGCAAGAGATAATAAGGAAGATTGATAAGGACCCCATATCATAAGTGTATCAGAAGGAAAAGATGGTTAGCATAAACATACTTATAAGAACCTTCATATTTAATGAATTGGATAAGAAATTGGGCAACTTCATCCCATGGCTTTGGGAATGATTTGCAGATAATCCCTTATCCTTGCGCTATTTCAATAGGTTCCCCTCTTTGAAATAATTACTTCTTATGGGGTTTTAAATCAACATTAACCTTGGAAGATCCTATAGGGAAATGATGGTCCCCAATTTCTTGAAGGCTAGAGATAGCTGGGACCATCTGTAAGATAATCAAGAATTGTAACCCTCATACAATGACACTGTTTTGTGTAAATGTCAAGGAAAAATTGGTAGCAACCTCATCATTGGAAATGAATTCACATAACTAATCACAATACCTTAGCAATCTCCAATGTTCAAAGATTTTATTAAATTTTTCATAATTTTTTAAGCTGTGGTATGAGTCTGGTTCCTTACGAAGATGACAACCACCCATGATCCTAGATAATGATGTATACTAAAAATGCAGAGCAAGAGGTTTTGGAAATAGTAAATGAAAATAACAACACAAGTGACAAGAGAAAGTTTACCAGAAGTGAAAATAATGAAAGTACATCTACATAAAGTAATAATGAGAAGCTAAGAGAAAATCTTACCTTCATATCTATGGATAATTAATGAAGTAGATGATACAATAGTAATAATAGAGGACATGGAAAATGAATACCACATAAGTAGAAGAGAAATAAGATACATTGAAAGTAAATGTAAGGTAAGAAAGTACTTCTTGATTTTATAGCCCAACATGATGAGATGACATCAAAACATGTGTGCATCAACATTGAGGATAACAGGAAAATAATGGTGGATTATGGAAAGATATGGTAATATGGACACCACCAAAATGCAACCTAGTTGGTGGCCAACAATCAAAAGAAGACACAAATTTGGTAGACACATGAGTGCATGGTAAGAGAGAGTGGGTCTACCAAAGAAAAATAGGGTCACATATGTGTGAAGTGCCAAGTTGGAATCATAGGTGGATAAAGAGGTGGTAGGAACCGACAAAGAAAAGTATCCAAGAATAGATAATGTGATAGGAAGAGACAAGTGTTCATGTTGCAAAATGAGATGGAAGGAGGCTTGGTTCTTGTAGCAAGAAAAATAAGTAGTGGACAGATAGAGAGTTATGATATACAAAGGAGGCTTTTAAAAAAAAAGTTCATTTTTGAATTTTACGTGTGAAGGAGCCCAAAAGGAACCATGGTGAATTCCTTAGTGATGATGAGAAAGAAGGCTTCCTTTGACAAAGCCTTCCAGTAAAACTTGAGCCAATTCCCATTAACATGAAGTGTATGGTATTCTAAGTCCACAATGCATAGTTGTATGACACCATTATCAATGACATGGGGAATTTCATAATGACCCAACCAATGAGTATAAAATTTACCTTTGAACTCCTGAAATCGAGAATCATACAAAAGCACCCAATCACTTGGCTAGAAGGCACATTGATGAATGTGTTTGTCATGCCAAAATGCTCACTAATTCTAAAAAATTTTAGTATTGAGAAGTGCTTCTTGAAATATTTCATCCAAAGAGTGGAGTCATGTTATGAATTCTTGCTGAGCATCAAATAGACTCAAACTGAGTTGTAGTGTAGTTTGAAGAGTCTTAATCTTGAACTCAATAGGAAGAACAACCTTCTTTTCATAGACAATTTTATAAGGGATCAGACTAGTGGTGGTCTTCCATGTGGTGCGATAGGCCCACATGGCTTCAAGAAGTCATGTGGTCCAATCACACTTATGAAGTGCAATAATCTTGGTAAGAATATTCTTCAATTCCCAATTGGTGATTTCTACTTGTCCATTTTCTTGAGGGTAATAAGGGGGTGATTTCTAGTGGTGGATTTTATACTCTTTGACTAATGCAACAATGAGATCTGAAGTGAATTTGGGTCCTTGATCTATAGAATTCTCCCACAGAACACCAAAGCAAGTGAAAATCTCACAGTATAGGAAGTTAGCAACCTTGGTATCATGAGCATGTTTGAGGGAAACCACTTGAACCCACTTGGTAACATAATTAGTACCAAAAAGAATGTATTCCTTGTTGTTTGAAGGTGGGTTGATAGGTCCTACAAAGTCAAGAGCCCACTTCTCAAAAGGTTCAATAGAGAGCTAAGGATGGAGTGAAATTTCATTAGATTGAATAGGATGACCCATTCATTGGCACTGATCACAATGATGAACATAATGCTTATAATCCTTATGGAGTGTAGTCTAGTAATAGCCTATAGTAATAATCATTTGAGCAATCCATTGAGCAAAAAATTGTCCTCCACAAGGTTCAATATAGTAGATGTAAAGAATATCAAAGACACCCTCTTCAGGGATACACCAATGTATATTGTTATCAATGTAGGTATAGAAGAGAAGATCATTGATTAATGTATATTGTCCACTAAGGCTGATCAACTTTCAACATTCTCAAGGGGAGAAGTGTGGCAAAAATTTGTAGTAACCAAATAGTTGGTGATGTCAACACAACAAATTTTTTTGGTGGAAATGGGAAGGAGGTGTTCATTAGGGAACAAATCATCAACATGAATAGGTTCATCATCTAGCTACTATAACTAGGATAAAAAATCTACAACCATATTTTATCAACTAGGCTTATCAAGCATAGTGACATAAAATTCTTGTAATAAAAGAAACCATCTAATAACCCTACTAGTTACCATTGGTTATTCATTAGAAATTGAATTTCCAAATGACTAGTATGAACAAATACTTTATAACTATTAATGTAGTACCAAAATTTGTTAATAGCATAAACAACAACTAAAAATTATTTTTTAGTTACCATATAGTTTTTCTTAGCACCAACAAAGTTATTTATAATGTAGTAAATTGAATAGAATAGGTTATTGTTGTCACAAAATCTGCACCCTTGTCTAAAGTTTTTACCTAAAGTCAACCTTGTGAAACATGGAAAGAATATCCAAGTTGTGGGACTTGAACAATGAGATTAAGTCTTTGGAGAAGGACGAATTCCTTACTATCAGGGTGCACCTAACTAGTCTTGAGAGGAAAAAGTAGAAGGAGATACATGGAAATCAAACTACCTAATCTAATCTAAAGGGGGTGATACACCAAAATGGTCTGTTCAGCCTTTTCTCTACCTAACAATGCAATATTCAGCATTATAATCTCAAAATACATTGATTCAACCTTTGCTTTAATTCAACAATCACATGCAGATCAGGAACCAAATGAGATGATATAAGGAAGGAACTTCACTTTATACCATTCAAGGCCAAATAGATACTATCATGGAGATTGAAGAATGGAAACAATACATTAACAAAGGAAAGAATCTTTTTTACTTATATTAATGGGAGAATGAGGTACAAAAGAGAAAGATCCTCATTCATAGGAAAAAGGAAATTATAGTAGTAGAGCATAGAATGTAATACTATATAATTAGAGAAAAGACCAAACCTTGGAAGGGTTACAAAAATTACTTTTATAATATAAGCATAACTAAGATATTACATTGAGTTCAAACTCTAACAAGGTAGAATTGAGATTGTAGAGAAGCAATAACTATTGATCAGAAGGAAATTTGATCAAGTGCATATCCCTATGCTAGACAATTTGATCTTTTTGGTGTAAATAAGTATTTACTTATTAGACTTACTTAAGTTTTACTTAGGTTAATGAATTATTTAATTATTTTTCATTATTTTATTATTATTTTAGGTGAGACACTTAGGAGTTTGTGAACTCTCATTGAGTTATGCAACTCTAATTATGCACATGGTGTCTAAAACATAGGAGTATGCACCATTCACTGAGTTGTCATGATGACAACACAATTATCCACACTCCTCATTTAGCACATGTTGTCTACTCCATATATTTTCATGCTACACCATTGTAGGCTTATCCCCACATTATCACACTTAATCTCATGCTTAATGGAGGATAATCCATATCTGGTGGACATGTGCCTGGTTGTATGACATATCATGATGCTAACTTCTATGCACTCTAGAAGCTCTCTTGAGGCCTTTAGATTCAAGCACTCCTAGTGTACTCTCATGTTGGCTAATGTAGTTATTGAATGAATATCATCATTTTGATCATACTCTATCTATTTTGGTCTACTGTGTGCTTGTGTTGAGTTCTTTAGTTCTTGGGTGAATTCTGCCCTAAGCCAAATTCTAACAGATCTTTTACATTCAAATCTGGTTATGAGGAGAAAGAAGTGGTGGTTATTACTACCCTAATTGAGTAGATGGATAACCAAGTGCAAAGAGGAAAGTCCTTTACATTAAACAAGCATAGATAATACTGAAAGTGATTGCACACAATCAAAAGATCTGATCTCCCATTAAAGAGATGCTTTTTCTTTGTTCTCAACACACGATATTAGATATATTCATCAGGTCAATTGAATTCAACCTCCACACTGTACTTTTCCTTATATTCCATTAGTTGAAGCCACCCCTTATTTTTTCTATCTTAAACAAGAAATCATCCTTTTTCTTTTCAACCTGTGGTCCTATGATCTTATGATAACCTTTAAAGTCAAAACCCTTCATGACATCTTAAGTCTAGGGAATGCTCTTTACAATCTTATGATCATTAGTTTATACTCTTAATGTATCATCTTACCTTGCTTTCCCTTCTCTCATGATCCTATTATTGTGGTTATCTCTCCTTTGTGTCGTAGCATCATTGGTACACATTTTAGCTTCTATGATCTTTCAATCATTGTCTATCTTGACATCAGGCCTTATTTCTTTTTGCCTTATGACCCTATGATTAGAACCAACTAGCCATTTTGTGACATCATAGGTCTCCCCTTAACCACAACATCTGACTCCTGATTATATGTTGGAAATTTCCTTTTCTTTATTGTAGCCTCATAACCCTTTCTACTTGCCCTTGCAATCCTATGATTAACTATTTATCATAAGATAAGGAGACCATTAACCTCATGGAAATTTCCTTTTTTATTCCTACTTTTGGCCCATCCATGCCATGCGACATATGGTCATTTTCTCACTTCAATTAAACCTTGAGCATCTTAAAATTCTACGAAAGTGACAACCCTAAACCTAGTGAGATCAGATGGTCATGATGAAACTAAAAACCCATTGAACCTTGTCAATACCTTTGACCAATGAGAGCATGCAACATTGTAACCCTTCTAAAACATTTCATCAACCTATGATCCTATGATTACCTGATATTATGAAAACACCTTGGTGTAGCTTTGAAAGCCCTAGAAAACATTTCTATGATCATGCGATCCTCCCCTTGTCGTAAGATTGTAACCTTCTACATATCAAAACCTTTCTATCTTTACAATCTTAAAACTTGACAATGCTACAACCACCCTTTCAGTCCTTTGTATCTTTTGAGATCCTTGGCATCTCCCCTTATGATCTCACAAACAAAAACACTTCGTTTGGGCATGGGTCCAGCAATTTGCTTCATGCAATCTCCCATCTCTATGATGCCATGAAAATTGACTATTGTAACATCAAGAGACCCATAAATTAGCTTTATGACCCTCTTCTTATTGTAAGATCATAACCTGTAGTCCTTCTATGATCTTACAATCACCCTCTATTGTAGCATCATTATCTAGAAGACTAGCCCTTACAATCCTATGATACACCATTTATTTCCTCATAAGATCACAACTCCTAAAACCTTGTTTTAAGATCACCATCTCCAAAAACTATACCCATGATACTATAATTAACTAAGTTATTGACCTGGCTATTAATTTTGCAAGGTCACAATAAAATTCCTCAAAAATCATCAATGGACTATGTCCATTGAAATTATTAGCCCTTATTAAATGAATAACTCCTTCAAAACTAACCCCTATGATGCTGCAACTAAAGGAACTCATGAGACTAGGTACACCTAGAAATGTGTTTGAAGCTCCCTTCCCTACTATGGCTAAACATCATGCATCTTTGGAAAGCACGCATACACCTATCATTAATCTGCTAAGATTGAACAAAAGAAATAAAACTGAGGGAACCTTGTATAGTCAGCACCTCCAACCAATAAGGCATCACCAACTTGTTACTTAATCTAACACATCTTCATTTTGTGGCCCACATCCTAAAAAATGGTCCCACTATGTCAATGTGATAGCCTAAGTTTGTTTATTTCTAGAAAGTGCACAAGTGACAACCATCGATCTTCTTTCATCTGATAGTTTAGAAGACTGTGGGCCCTCTAAGGTGTTCTTATGCAAATTTGACCTACAACTGTGTGAACAAGGTAAATCCTAGGATCACAATTTGAAACCAAAGTCTATCCTTTAACCCCATGAGTGTGCAAACAATGAGATTTTTGACTTTTCCATACTAACCCCGAGTTAAGCTTAACTCCTTGTGATCTTTCAAACAACAACTCTGTGCAACCTCACAACTTGAATCCTTGACCCAACATTAACCCGTACAAGTGAATAAATAAAGACTTCCAATAGTTTCCACATTAACCATGGTCTGCATCCTATCCTTTGTGAACATGTGAGAATATTGAGATTTCCACTTTGTAGCATGAACCCTAGGTCAACCTTAATCACTTGCAATGGAGAAAAAAATTGGAGATGACTGTTATGGCTTGATCATAACCTTGCAACCTTAAAATCCATAAGCCCTAGTTGCTTGTGAAAATACACTAATTGTAGAGATAATTGTTTTGTATTCTTGTAGCCTCCTTAAGGGTCAAGTGCTAAAGGCCTACAACCATGCTATGAAGATTAGTCACAAGGCCATACTTAGATATTTTGAGGATATAACATGCAAACATGAAAGATTAAGGCCTTAGAGATAAAAGAGAAAGGTCAAGGATTTTGCCCTATTCTCAGGGAAAATAAATTTGAATAGTCAAATGAACATTGGATATGTTGTCACCTTGGAAAAATTTCAAATTTTTTCGGGCAGGGGGGGGGGGCACTGAGGGGGTACATGGGGGGTAGGAATGGCTAACAATTTTGGCAAATCAGAGTGGATGCTACCCTGCTAAGCATGAGATCAAAGGCCTTCAATGTCCATTGGGCTATGGAGTCACAAAAAATGAGACTAGCTACTATCTAAAACCCCACAAAATTCTATCTTCTCCTCTCTGCAATTGCAAAAAACTTAAAATTTTTTCTATCTCTTCATAGAGAAAGCTTGTGCTCATGCACTTCTTGGAAAATAGAGAAAGACTAAAAAAACACCTACCCTACTATGTACACAAATTTACAAATGGGAGATTAAATAAACCCATTGACTGGTTTGTTGAATTAGCTTCCCTTTCTCACCAGTTGATTCTTTCTTTCATGCATGTGGGCAACTAAAAAGATCTATAGACATGAAAAACATACTGCCACATGGAATACCTCCTTCCTAATGCTAAAAATGATGAAGCTACTCTCCAACACTAGTGTTGGTGTTTTAAATGGTACTAAAACTACTAAGCGACAAAAAGCTTAATACCAAAATAATAGTACATACACAATCTAAAGACTAGCCTATTCTTATCAACAATTGCATATGTAAGGTATTTGGACCCAACTTCAACAAAACCACAAATGGTTTTCTACTCTTTTGGCTCTGCACAACCAGGGTAGGTATACCTAGGGATGGTTCAAATTTGAAACGACTGTATGAGGATTATTCTTAGTTTCATTCTAATTCTCATTTTAAAATCCTCAAATATATACATAATTCTTACTAACTTGCTAAACACATCCCATAAATAGATATGGCCAAGAAGTCTTGTATAGATCTAGAGACGTTTTCAACAACAATGGCTAACTGAAGCTAAAGAGATTTCATGCAGACAAGTGCTGGCCAACTTTGAAGATCTACAGGAAATAAAAGTAAAATTTGATTTGATGATGCATTTGAAAAACCATTTGTAAGATATTTCTCCTTCAGCTGAAACAACTTGATCAATGCCTAATCCATTGGGGGTTCAGAGTCTACAGCAAAATCTAAGATCTAATTTGTTGCCTTACAACAAATTTTATCAGCAATTCTTGTCAAAATTTGTCATTCAAAATCCTTTTCAATACTTAAGGAATCTTATCACATTCATCAAAGCTTTTATTTAATCCATTGAATTAACAACAATGATAGATGGATATACAACCTACTTAGATTGCATTCAATTGTACATGCTTTTACTCATACAACATCAAGGTAACTAAGTATTAAGAAGGAGACAAAATTCAGAAAGAACTAATATGGGGACAGTTCATAGTTTGTATTCATTTCCTTTGAAAATGGTACATCTTTTACAATAAACTCAGAATAGCCTTTAGAAAGAAATACAGTTCATTCTATCTTCATGTATTTTCAAAAAATTTGACAGAAAAATACATTACAAACTTGCCTTCAAAATTTGGACCAAAAACTAGACTAAGCACAATACTTAGAAGAAAAAGAATTTAGACCCTTCTTTAGCCTTGGGATCTCACTTAAATAGTGTGAGATGCAACAAGCTTCAGGCTAAAAACAAATGACAGGTGTCCCTTTAAAGACAAGAACAAAATAACAGAAAGGCTAATTACAACAAACATTCCTTGGTGGGTCCCTTTCTATTAGGCTTCTCATTTGTTGAGACAAGAAAATATGATCTGATCTTTACAATCACTCTTCATCTTCGGAGTACATAGCCATGAGGTCTAAAAGTGATGTATCATCTTCAGTTACCTGCAAACTCACTTTAATCTGGGGATCTTCCATGTCTTCATTACCGATTACAAGGGTAACTGTTACTTTCACATCTTCCTCCTCATTGTCTCCTGACATCTGTTCCATAAACTAATTTTTCCATTTATTAAAAATGTCATCATCTAGCCAATCAAAACTTAGAGCTTCCCTTTTTATCTTTATTAAAGAATTTTCACTTTCTTCTAAATCATCAAATTCTTTTCTCATAGCAGTATAAAACAACTGTATTTTTACTAGCTCTTCATTTGTCTTTGCCCAGAACCAGTGGCCAGTCTCACTCATGATGTTTATTATTCTTTCATTGAATAATTCATCCATTTCCTTTTTCCACTTTATCTTTTCCTTTACTATATCAATAGATTCTAAAGCACAAGAAAATAGGGTGAATTTTTTAGCAATATATTTGGAAAAACAAAGTGTTAATCTTCTCTGTAAAGAATCTCTTTCATCACCAAAATTTTCTAGCTTATTTAACAAATCAAAATCTTCTCAACTTGATGATAAGGCATTTGAACTACAGATATACATATGATTGTAATATCATTATTTCTCTCCCTCCATTTCTACACAAGAGGAGTTAGTCTATCCTTTTCTTTATTCAAATCATCCATGAGGGTTATAATTCTAGTCAACTGATCATAAAAAGTTGACCATTGTATTTTATCCCTCAAATATACCACACCCTGCTTCAATTTTTCTTCCTGTTGATTTCTAAATTCTATCTGCAACTCATGTAATTTGATTTTTTCTGCTTCAAAGTCCTCTGCAGTATAGAATTGGGGCCTTTCAGGGGTGTCAAGTATTTCAATGATAGGGGTTGATCCAACAAATGACTATGAAGGGTATGCAATTCTAAGTGTACTAGATTCTCCCACCTTTCTTTTCCCAAGTATCTTCTCCAGTTGAGATACCTTGTTTTCTAGCTCAATTCTCTTTTTTACTTCTTGATTGTAGGAATCCACCACTATTTCATACTTACTCTACAAATCAGTCATTTCCTTTTCTTCTCTTTCTACAATGGCCAAGGCAAATTTAGAATAGTCCACATTCATGTAGGCTGCCTGTACATTTGAAGTATCAGTGATCCTCCTCACAATGATATTCCCTGTTAGTCCTGAATCATCAGGCTGTAATGGAGTAGTCCTAGATCCTCTTCTTAGTGACCACATAACAAGGGCAGCTTGATCATTACTAAATGTTGTTCGCAAGAATTCCTTCTTATTTGGATCCTGTAATCCTAAATTATTTGACACAAAATTAAAAATTAAGGCATCAACAATATCCCAATTGGGAAATAATAAAATATTTGCATTTTTCACCATCTGTCTACCCTCGTCAGGGGTTATATTTTGGAATTCTTGTATCATTTTTTCTTTTATTTGATTCTGAATGGAAGCTTCATCCATTTCTAGATGCTTTTCTTTCATATTCCTACACCTTTGTTCACTAATGTGCATGTTTGCCTTCCATGCAAACTGATGGAAAGCCCTAGATTTTACAAAATTGTTATCAAACAAAAATTGCTGACTGGCTTTTTCCGAAACAGGGTCTAATTCCCTTCCTCTGAAATCTGCTATAGTTAATTCAAAACTTGGCACAGGAGGCTCCTGGGGGTTCCCTTCATCAATTTCTGCTTGAGTAACAAAAACTCCTCCTTGCAACCCCATTTGTTCAATTTTCTCATTGGTGAGCTGCTCTTCCTCAATTCTCATTGGAGTTTGGGAAGGTGAGTAACCTTCATCATGGGATTCCTCTTCCCTTATTATTTTTCTTCTTTTGGGAGAAGGTTTAGGGGGTCTTTCTTCAAGGGCAGTATTAGTAGATTCAATTACCTATTTTTCTTTGTTTACAATGGGCATCTGCTCCCGAATAACAGTATATCCTATCCTCTTTTGAACAACCAGTGGACCTACTCCTGTGTTAGGGGTGAAACCCAATTTCCTCATAACTTTTCTAGCTTTATCTAGAAAAGAATCAATAAAATGTTGTTTCTTTTCATTCATTACCTCCATTATTTCTGAGAATGTACTCATGAGCTTATTTATCCTATCTACATTAGTTGCAACATTACTAAGAGGACTGTAATCTTTGTCAAAACAATTAATAAACTCCAAAACTTTTGAATAGATTCTCCATTTTTCTTTCTTTGTTTCTTGCTCCTAGAGAGAATATTCATTCCTTATTATATCTTCAGGGAAGTAGAATTCATGCTGACTTGGATGAAGCTTGATCCTATATCTAAGAGCAGAATTAAAGAAGTCTTTTGTGTCACAAAAATGAGCATGAGATACTTCCATCTTATACCGATCCAAAAATTTGTAGAGGAAGATCCACCCTTCTTTAGTTATCACAAACTGGTGAGCTACCGTGCAAGTAGGAAAAATTGATCCTGTTCCCCTTTTGTGCAAAAAGGTCTCCTCTACTCCTCCCAACTGCCATAAAAATTTAGCTACCCCTACCTTTAAAGGTACCTGATAGGGTAGTACATGGGGTGTCCCTTTGAACCCATAGACCCTAATGACAGTTGAGATTGGATATGGGATGATATCTCCCCAATTATGTGAAACTCTTAAACTATGGGGTCTGTCCATAGGCCTAACAAGATGCATTAGTGCCTTAGGAATTCTGGGATTGTCACTTAATATGAGGCATCTTAGTTTAGAAGCAAAGTGCCTATCAAATCTAAAAAAACTAGCATTTTCTGCTTCCCAAGTCATGTCTGCACTCCATAATTGAACTGGTAGTGCCTCCCCTTCTTGTTCCCTATTTAAAACCATTTCTTTACCGAAATATGTAACCCCTTTAAAAAGAAACATATGCATCAATAGGGAGTACTGACCCCAAACCTTTTCCACCTTGCCCTTTGCAATCCCCACCAATCCATTGTGAATCTCATTAGCCAGGTAAGATGCAAAATCAAAAAATATTTGTACACCAAAAGAAGAGATTTGGGTGATCATATACATGAAGCTCACCAGAATAAAGTCTTCTTCACCCTCTCTAAAGACTCTGCATAGGGTCCTGTATATTTCTACTGCTTTGGCATTAAAGCATGATTTCTTGAAAAGTTCTTTAGAAGATGATGTTATTGCTGGTAGGTTTCCAATTCTGCCTATGTGGGATTTCAATGCACCTTGTCTAACTACATCCCTTTTGGACATATATTCTTTTTCTAACTCTATCAAATTAATGGGCACATGATACATGGTGAGAGGTGCCAGACTGAAAACCTTCCTAATTTCTTCTGGACTGATGGTAATTAAAATCTCACCATCCATTCTTCTCACTACCTTAGTGGCTTGATCATAACTTTTAGCTATAGTTTCAAGCAGGTCATAATCCATAAACACACTGGGAAACACAAGCTTTCCAAGATCAAAATTCCATATATTGGCATGAGGGGCATATAATTTCCTTTCTGCGAACCATTTTTTGAACAAACTCAAGAGAAGTCTGAGCATCCTGAACCCAATTATCCTTATCATACAATCCATTAGCTATCCTTAGCCTAGGGTTCAATGAGGTTAACCTTTTAACTTGTACTGTCTCTACAGTAGACTCAAGAAGGAACTTGAGCAAATCATCATGCACATTCCTATCCAAATAATTTACTGCACCTGAAAATACCTTCTTCGGAGGCATCTTGGACATTTTTTACAGAACTGAAAAGCCTACGAGGATTATGGTAATACTACTTACTTGAATTTTGTCATTTTTTTCCTCTGTATTTCTGCAAACTTTCCACAAATAGACAACTTCACAATTTCTACCAGGCTTTGGCACACTTTCCTTCAGTAATTACTTCTGCACAAGAATGGCTCCAAATCTTTGCTCGCGTAAGATGAAACTGATGAAATCTCTCTATATTATACTCTATTTTTTCTCATGAATAATGCTTTCATGTCTAATTAATATAGGGAGTGGCACTACATTCTATGTTTAAAACTGCGCCGTCGATTTTCAAAGATCCTACGATCATGTGATATGGAGAGAACAACTAGGAGTTGTATTTGACATGTCAGTCAATTTACCCAATGAGAACTTACCATGTATATAATTCTTTCCTTGATGGTGCTTGTATCTGGACCCATTGACAACTGAGGACACATGTTAGCATGTTGCTACTTCATTATGCATAAAAAATGAGCACCTTGCCATAGCGAAGTAGTGACAATCGTCGATCTGATCCGAAATTGGTCAAATGATATGTTATTGGGTTTGCTCAGAAAGAAGGCAGTGGGTCCTATTCGCTATGTCGTTATAATTATCTCCCTTTCAACTCTTCATAGAAAGAAGATGATAGCCATTGATCATATACTCAATCAAGGGTGAGGAAACTGCACGGGGTCTTCTGATTCATATTTGCTATGTTGCATGGCCTTAAAAAGCATGCAATTTTGCATAGCGAGGTAGTGAGGACTGTTGATTCCGTTCCAATCTAACGTTTAGGATGTCTTTGTACATTTGGTCAGAAGGGCATTAATGAAAAAAGGATCTCTGCATAGTTGGCACCTTATAAAAATTTATTGTAGTCCTAATTATCACTCCACGTCACCAAGTTCCTACCGACCTCAAAATTTCACGGGGCCTCGCTACTTCGCTAACAGCGAAGTATCTGGTTTTTCCGAAAGCGAGGTAGTGAGCTTCGACACTTTAATCAATTCTAGACCATAAAATGCAAGGGGCAGCAGATTATTATTTCTGTTATTGAAACTCTTCTGACAACGTGATTTATTACTTGGCATGCCACCTGGTGTAGTCATGGTATCGACAAAATGCAATGTCACCGCCTCTTAATTTTACAGGGCCTCGCTACTTAGCTAAGGGTGAAGTGTCTGATTTTTCTGATAGCGAGGTGGTGAAGCGTCAAAAAAATCATTATTTCGGCTCTTATTTCAGATATTCTACTGGGTCCCCTCTCCTATTTGGATGGTAGTTGCAACATGTACCTGCACAATAAATCATTTAGAAAAAAGAACTCCGACCACCGTATCTTCACTTTGCGGTCCCGCCTCATAAAATACTCAGCATTTGCTACCTCACCATACTTAGAAAGCATGCAATTTTGCATAGCGAGGTAACGACAATGGTAGATCTACTTGGATCTGACGGCTGGAAAAAATGAGAAAAAAGGGAATCTCGGGGGAACAGAAAATAAAAAGGGATAGAATATTCATCTCACTTGAAAATTCAAAAGTTTCATGCTCGAAAACTTATGAATAGAGAGAACATAGGGTTTTCATGAGTTTTTTCTTTATGGATGGATTATCCAGAAACCCTATGTTTCACTTAGAAATAAAAATTCTGACTTTTCTACAATTGAACAAAAACTTTTGTTACACAAAAAGTCAGACCAATATCTAGGACACTGTCGGCTTGAGGAAAACATGCTTGCTCTCCCTTTTAGACTTCTCCCTCATGCTTTGGAATGATCATGACCCAGGGAAACTTGTATATTTTTTGTAGAGCTAGATGCGTTAGAGGGCATCCTCTTGATGGCATTAGGTAGGAGTCATCCTTGATTGTATTGTACTTTGTAATGGTAGCATTGACCTAGTTTGGAAGTGGCTCCTCTTCCTATGAAGAAGGAATCTCCACCTTGTGTTTGTGTTGTTCATGAACCACCTCCTTGGGAGCTACTGGTATGGCATGGTTCTCCATTTGTTGCTACTGAAGAACATACTCTTCATATATAGGAGATGATGACTCAATATCTATAGAAGAGCAAAGAGCATCAAACTCATTCAAGAGATCATCTTCATTATCAATCTCCTTTATTATAGCTACAATAATATGCATAGGTTGAGGGACAACCTCATGCATGCTAGCATGTTTCTTCTCAAGGATAGAGGCACCCTTGAGATCCTCTTGATTATCCTCCATATCATGAAGGACTATCTACGATGACAAATGATTTTCTTCCTCAGTTTGTAGTAGATCCTCATTTACTTGTAAAGGCTCAAAAACCATGATTTGTTCCTCAAGGAAAGCAAAAAACTTTTCTTCTTCTTCTTCTTCTTCTTCCTCAATAAAGGAGGGAAACTCTTTAGATAAGAGGATATGATCCTCTTCCTTCTTCTCAACCACTACCTCCTTTTCCTCCTTAGCAAGTTGTAACTCTTCCCATGGAAACTTTGTGGGCTTTGTTTCACTTCTCTAGAATTCCATATTTGGACCATTAGGAATCCATATAATCGGCCCACCCTTAAAGAGTGAAATGGTGATAGGTCTAGGAGGCTCATGACCTAGCAAAATTTCTTGCACATGGAGTGAAGGTGTTACAATAATAAGATCTAGTAATGGAGGGGGCTTCTTGAAGCTTAGAATGACATATTTTGGAGAAGGGGCTACTTCTTCTTTACTATTTTGAAATTGGGTTGTTTGGGGCCTCATTTGCTCTTCTCTTGTTGCAGAAAATTGCATAGCAAGTCTCTCCTTAATGTTTCTCCATCTCTTCCTTCCTTCTTCTTGTTTCAAAATGAAGAGGGCCTATTGAGCCTCACTAAAAATATCAAAAACCTCAGACAAAAAACTACAAACATGAGGGTCATTTTTCCACATCTCCCTCTTACCATGTAAATCATCAAGCTAGTAAGCCATAATAAGCATAAAATAAGTAGAACTCCCATAGTCCATACCCTCATTAGGATTAGGAATGAATTAAAAAATCTTACCTATGTCTTCAAACCCATAGCTCAAAATGTTTATGTGGTCATAAAGCTCTCTTACCTTTGACCTAGGGTCATAATAGGCTTTTATGAAAGACTGGGTAGGAAACACATAACCAAGCTATAGCTCACATGGATGATGGGAGGGCTGAGGAATAGCGTCTTTGTGATATAGGAGAAAGTAGTTAATTCTATGAAATGGATTCATGATTAGGACTTTATAAGAAACTTCTTTTTCATAGAGCTTTGAAAATCACAAAAGATTAAGGGTGATCTTTACATACCAAGAATGTGTCTATATGAAACTAGTAGAATTACACTTAGAGTCACCATGGTGTTAGAGAAATGCTTCCAAAGGCTATTGACACTGAGAAAAACACCCAATTTATCAATGGATCAAGATCAACTGGCTAACCAATAAACTTATGTACTTAAATCTTGTCCCACTGGGCATGCCAAAAAATATGGTATGACTAGTGGAGGTTTTGGAAAATGATTTGAATCTTTGAATGAGAGTCCCACTAGGCATACCAAAAATTGAGGTATGACTAGTGGAGGTTTTGGAAATTGATTTGAAGATTTGAATGAGAGTCCCATAGGGCGTGCAAAAAACTATTGTCACAAAATCTTAAACCCTTGCCTAAAGTTTTTACCTAAAGGCAACCTTGTGCAACATGAAAACAATCTCCAAGTTGTGGCACTTGAACAATGATATTGAGTCTCTAGCAAAGGTTAGCTTCCTTACTATCAAGGTGCACCTAACTACTCTTGAGAGGAAAAGGGAGAAGGAGATGCATGGAAATCAAACTACCTAATCTAATCTAAAGGGAGTGATACACCAAAATAGCCTATTCAACCTTATCTCTACCTAACAATGTAGTATTCACCAATATAATCTGAAAACACACTTTCTCAACCTTTGCTTTAATTCAACAATTAGATGTAGATTAGGAACCAAATGAGATGCTATAGGGAAGGAACTTCAATTTATTCCATTCAAGGCCAAATAGATACTATCATGTAGATTGAAGAATGGAAACAATACATTAACAAAGGCAAGAAGATTTTTCACTTATATTAATGGGAGAATGAGGTACACCATAGAAATAAATTCATTTATAGGAAAAAGGAAATTAAAATAATAGAGCATTGAATACAATACTATAGAATCACAGAAAAGATTGACCCTTGGAAGGTTCACAAAAATTTCTTTTATCATTGAAGCATAACTAAGCTATTACATTGGGTTCAAACTCTAACTAGGTAGAGTGGAGATTTTAGAGAACCAATAGCTATTGATCAGAAGGAAATCCAATTAGGTGCATATCTCTATGCTAGAAGATTTGATCATTTAAATGCAAATCTGGCTCTAAGCAGAGAGAATGGTGTCCATTACCATCCTGACTAATTAGGTGGATAACTAGGCGATGGGAGGAAAGTTCATTATGTTAAACAAGCATGAAGAACACTAAAAGTGATTGTAGATGATCAAAATATATGATCTACCATTAAGGAAATGCTTTTTTAATTTCTCAACATGCCAAATCAAATATATTCATTAGGTCAACTAAATTCAACCTTTGCACTGTACTTTTCCTGATATTTCATTAGTTGAATCCACCCCTTATTTTTTCTAGCTTAGACAAGAAATCACCATTTTTCTCATCAACCTGTGGTCCTACAATCTTAGGATCACCTTTGAAGTGAAAACCCTTTGTGACATCTTAAGTCTGGAGACTAGTCTTTATGATCTTACGATCATTAGTTTATACTCTTAGCATAGAACCTTACCTTACTTTACCTTCTCTGATGGTCCTATGATCATGGTTATATTTCCTTTATGTCTTAGCATTGTTGGCACACATTTTAGCTTTTACAATCTTTCAATCATAGTCTATCGTGACATCAGGCCTTCTTTCTTTTTGCCTTATGACCCTATGATCACTGCCAACTAACCATTTTGTAACATCATAGGTCTCCCCTTAACTGCAACATCTGACTCCAAATCATATATTGATTATTTCCTTTTCTTTATTATAGCCTCGTAACACTTTCTACTTGCCCTTGTGATCTTATGATCAATTGTTTATTGTAAGATTAGGAGATCATTTACCTCATAGAAATTTCCTTTAATGTTCCTACTTTTGGTCCCACCATTCCACATGGAAGATGGTCATTTTCTTGCTTTAGTTAAACCTTGAGCATCTTCAAAATTTGGGAAAGTGACAACCCTAGATCCACTGAGATCAGACAATCATGATGAAATTGAGAATCCTTTGGATCTTGTTAGTATCTTTGACCAATTAGATCATGTCACCTTGTCACCCTTTTGACACATTTCATCAACCTACAATACTTTGATCATATGATACTATGATAACACCTTGGCGTAGCTTCAGAAGCCCTAGAAAACATCTCTACAATCATGTGATCCTCCCCTTGTCGTAAGATCGTAACCTTCTACATATCAACACTTTTTTGTCTTTACAATTTTATGACCTCACAATGCTATGACCACCCTTTCAGTCCTTCATATCTTTGAAAACCCTTGGCATCTCCCCTTATGATCTCATGAACAATGATACTTCATCTAGTTGCAGTTCTAGTGATCTACTTCATACCATCTCCTCTCTCTATAATGCCATGAAATTTGACTATCATAACATCAAGAGACCCATAAATTATCTTTATGATCCTCTGCCTACTATAAGGTTATAATGCATAGTCCTTCTACTATCTTTTATTACCTATTATCATAGCATCATCAACTGGAAGACTAACCCTTACAATCCTATGATACACCATTTATTTCTTTGTAAGATCAAAACTCCTAAAACCTTTTTATAAGACTACCCTCTCTAAAAAATATACCCATGATACTATGATGAATTGAACTCTTAACCTAGCTGTTGAATTTGTAGGGTTGTAGCTTAATCCCTCGAAGCTCATCGATGGAATGTGCCAATTAAAATTATTAGCCCTTATTTTATGAAGATCTCCTTCAAAACTAACCCCTGTGATGTTGTGGCTGAAGGAAATCTTGAGATTGAGTCCACCTAGACACATGTCTAAAGCTCACTTCCCCTCCATGGCTAAACATCATGCATCTTTGGAAAGCATGCATACATCCATTGTTGATTCATTGATATAGGATGATAGAAATAAAAATTAGGAATCACTAACTTGTCACTTAATCTAACAAATCTTCATTTTGTGTCCCACATTCAAAAAAATGCTCCCACTATGTCAATGTGGTAGCTTGTTGCTTCTACACAATGGCTAAAGTCCATTTTTTTCTAGAAAGCATGGAAGTGAGAACCATTGATCTTCTTTCATCTAATGACTAGGAAGATTGTGGGCCCTTTGAGATGTTCTTATGTAAATTTGACTTGTGATGATGCAAATAATGTAAATCATAGGATCACAACCTGAAACTAGATCTATCCTTTAACCCCTTGACTGTGTGAACAATGAGATTCATGACTTTGTCGTACTTACCCAAAGTTAAGCTTAACTCGTTGCAATCTTGCAAAAAACAACTCTACACAACCTCACAACTTGAATCCTTGACACACCATTAACTCCTATGAATGAATGAAAAAATACTTTGCACAATCACCATCTTAACCACGATCTACATCATATCCCTTGCAAACATGTAAGAACATTGAGCTTTGTAGCATAAACCTTGGGTCAAACTTAATCACTTTCGATAGAGTGAAACACTAGAGATGATTGTTATGGCTTGATTGTAACCTCACAACCTTCAAATCCATAAGTGCTTAGCCACTTACAAAGATGTACTAACTGTAGAGATAACCATTTCATGTTCCTACAACTTCCTTGATGGTTAAGTGATAATGACTTGTGACCATGCAATGAAGAGTAGTCACAAGGTCACAACTTAAATCTTTTGAGGATATAACATGCAAACATGAAAGAATCAAGACATAGGGAAAAAAGAGAAAGGTCAAGGATTTTTTTTGTATTCTTAGGGAAAATAAATTTTAATAGTCAAATAACTATTGGACATATTGTTACCCTAAAAAAATTTCAAATTTTGGCAAGTTCGGGGGCGGGGGAGGGGGAGGAGGAGGGGCAGAATCAATGGCTAATTGTTACCTTCTTTTTGTCTAAGTACTACTCCCATTGAAAAATCATAAGCATTAGTATAAATATGGAATGGTAATTCCCAATTAGGGCCTCTAAGAACATGAGTAGTCACAAGATTGGTCTTAATAGTTTCAAAGGCTTCTTGACACTTAGGGGTCCAAGTGAAGACAACATCTTTTACTAATAGAAAAAACAAAGGAGAATCAACCTTACTAAAGTTTTGAATAAATCTCCTATAATATCTAGCATGACCAAACTCTAAACATCTTTTTGGGTCAAAGGTGTGGGAAGGTTTCAGATTATTTGTATCTTTTTGGGATCAACTTGGATACCTTTTGAGGAGATTAAATGACCTAATATGATTCCCTCAATCATTAACATATGAAACTCCTCATGGCTTTGAGATAGGTTAGTGTCAATATATCTCTTAAGTACTTTCTCAAAGATATCTCTAGCTTCTTCAAAGATATTTCCATCGACAATAAAATCATTGACACGTGGAGGGATGAAGAAATAGGGCCAAAGGAACACCTAGCTATCCAAACCACCATGAAAGAGTTAACACAATGGAAACACAACACAAAGAACATCAATGAAAAGGAGGGAGAAGAGCAAACACTTCTATTTATTCATCAAATAATCAACATACATTCCTAGTTGGAAGGTCTTCTAGGTTATGGCCAGATACAAAATACATTCAAATCCATGATCCAACTTCAAATTTGGATTTCCAAGAATATATGATTTCCACTTTCACATCATCTCAATTCTAGCTTAAAACTCAATCCTAGACCTCCTTAAATAATTTTGTGGCCACAGGTTGGCCCATCACAAAATTAAACCTTACATTAAATGCATGCATAGCCACAAGTTAGCTCACATCAAATATTAACTATGAATAATAAAAATAAATATGTGCAAGGTCAGCCCAAAATGTAACCACACACAAACAACTTAGTTAAAGAAAGATCAAGACAAATACTGGTACTTGGCACCAACAGGAACACTCAACACCAATAGTAACACTTGGCACCAATATGTTCACTTAGCATACGAAGGAACACTCGGTAAACACTAGATTTCGATAGTAACTTGACATCCATTAGAGCTACAGTAACTCAATATCTACTGAACATCATGACAATGATAGAAGATTGTAAACCACTAGTACTTGGCTCCAACATGTAGAATTAACAAAGATGAGCAGGATAACAAGGCAACCCAAGATTCTCCTATGCAAATCATCCATATAAAACTCTACACAATTATTAACTAGATCAACAAAGATGCTTAATACTACTCTTTGAATGTAGCAGGGGTATTACATAGCCCAATAAGGACAATGTTGTATGCGAAGGTTCCCCACAAATAGGTGAAGATGGTCTTATCTTGATCTTCTAGGGAAATGTAGACTTGATTGTACCCACTGAATCCATCCAAGAAAGAGAAGAATCATTTCCCTACAAGAGTATCCAAGAATTGATTAATAAAGGGTAATGCTTCTTAGTAGCCTTATTTAAAGCTCTATAATCAACACAAATACACACTTATAATTTTTCTTTGGAAAAAACACCGAAGGATATATCCACCTTCTATTTGTGATAGGATAAATGAAACCAACATTCAAGAATTTTTGGAGTTCTTCCTTGACCAAATCACACAAGGTTGAATTGGGTCTTCTTTGTGGTTGTCAAACTAGGTGACTTCCTTCTTTTATATAAATGTAGTGCGTGCAAGTGTCTAGATGGATTCCTTGCATATCTTTATACTCCCATGAAAATACATCTTTATGTTCTTTGAGCACACCTATGAGATCTTTGATTTAGGTAGGTGTCAATTGTGGATTAATATTAAGAGTACACCTTGGTAAGATCTCCATAGGTTTTGATAGTGTAGGAGCACTAAGAATGAGTTTTGGTGATGTTTCTGGTTTATCTAAAGATAATAATGGGCTATACAAACACTGATGTAGCTGAAGATGATGTAATGTGAGAAAGTATTTGATAGACCAAGGATTACCAACTAAAGGAATATTCCCAAAAGGACAATCAATAGTTGCATGAGAAGGGAAAACCATAGTTTCAAGGATATTGTTAGACTCATACCTATTCTGAAGAAAGTTCACCAAAATTTTGTCATCATTAGGTTCGTCAAGTTGTTGTGCTTGATTGATGGTAAGGTTTGGTGCAAAATCTTCTAGATCACTGTAAACCCATACAAGATCTTTTGTATTTAACAAGGGTTGAGTAGGGTGATAGAGTGTCAATTGTTTTGCTTGTTCTCCATTGGAAATAACCATGTTACCTCATCGACAATTGATGTGGGCATTAGTAGCTACTAACTAGGGTCTCCCAAGAATTAGGGGATATCCCCCAAATTAACCTTTGGCTACAAAATAATAAAATAGGTTGGATAATTCCAAGTATCAATGGAAAGAACACCATCTTCTATAACCCCCTCTGGTTTGACTAAAGATTGGCAAGCCATTTGAAGCCCTATAGGAGTAGGTATAAGTCCATCTAAAGATAATTTGATTTTTTTTTTCATTGGCCATCACATTTATAGTAACACCTTAATCTACAAGTGTGTTAGGAATAACAATTATAACAATACTTACTTGGATGACAGGGCTACTAGGATCTGCATAATTTGTAATGGCAACATTCCCCAAAATTAATTCTACTAATTGTCCAATAACTTGAACAATTTTTTGATCCTCCTTTTTCTAACATTGAGTACATAACTCACGTACTATTTTATTGTATACTTGAATATCCTTAAGAGCCTAAAAAAGAGGAATTTTGATGTTAACATTTCATAATTCATTTAAAATATCAAACTCTGAATGTGTTGGTTCTCTAGGCTCTAGCTTAGGAACGAATCAGTCCAAAAAGGGAGGCTATTTTTCTAACTCTTCTTCAAGTTCATCATGGACCTCTGTAATAGTAGGTCCTTTAAGAGCCTTCCCAAATTTGAGTTGTACACCATCCAACTCAACTATGTTAATGGGATAGGTAGGGAAATTGGCCATATCATTATTATAAAGTGGTTAAGGAGGTTTATTATTAGGATTTGGATTCAGATGAGTTAACATGGATGTGGGTTTAGGTGATTATGGTGGATTTGAAGGTGGATTTGAAGAAGATGGAGGTACTAGAGAAAGAAATTGTTGATAAGGACTTATCATTGGTGGTAGAGGAAAGGATTATTATGGAAGATATGATTGTGTATAAGGTTGTGAAGGTGGATACAAAGAGTGTGGACTTCGTGCTTGATGCCATGGTTGAGTACTAGGTTGAAAAGTTTGGAGTCATTACAGATAGGGTTGAGGTAGTTTCTAACCCCCATACTAGGGACCTTGGTTAGAAAATTGTTGAGACAGTCTAAAAAAATGTTTGTTGGAGAACCCTATATGTAGAAATTAACATCATGGAGCCATAAATTAAACTAGTTCTGTGGTATACTCAATAGGAGCCATCCCTTTAGGAAAAGGTCATAGTGTCAAAGTTTTGCTAGCTTCCTCAAGGGATGCTACATGAAGCCATTTATAGGTGCAGTCTTCTAGTCCTTGCTTCTTATGAAAAGTATGGTAGTATACTACCAAGGTCTTTTTGGCTTCCTCTTATTTCCTACGAGTATAAAAAGTGTCAATTTTATTTTCCATATGATTTAATATATTAGTTTTAAGGTATCAATTAGGTTACCAATTTCTCGCTTGGAGATACTTGATGCATTACCTATGGTGGAAAACTTACTTGAGTGTCAACAAAGATATCTATAATACCATGAATAGTTTCTATATATATCACATATATCATTGAATGATAATTTAGAGATATCATCTTTACCAATCAAATTTAAAGAATCTATGGTTTCATCAAAGATCCCTCTTAGGAAGAGCATCTTGATAGTGTTTGTGGTTAAATTAGTGCATCTAGAATGTTTTAAGCTGAAGGTAAAAAAATCTAAGAAATCTTCAACTGACTCATCTTCTCATTAAGTCATAATAAAGATTTCATCCCATACTTGCTTTGTTTTACAATACTCTTGATATTTTGCTTGAAAATAATCTTTCATTTGATCTTAGGATCTAATGTCCCTAAGGCTCATAAACCATTGTAATGCAACATCTTTTAATGTGGATGGAAATAGCTTCAATTTTTTGCACATAACTTTAATAATCATAGCTAATACAAAGGACATCAAATTCAAGTAGGAACATATCAGGATCCTTAGAGGTTAACCCTCTAAATATAGGAAATGCTAAGTAAGCGATATTTTTCATAGGGGAATTATCCTTGAGAGACTGAATAGGAAACTCAAAGGTCATATTGTGTTGAAAAATTAAATTACCATTGTTTCTAGCATTTTTACCTCCTACGTTATTTATGGTATTATCAGCCATGACTTCTTACAAAACTTTGGCTGCCCATAGTATGTCTGAAAAAGTTGTTCTAGATTTGTAGGCTTACTACACCTAGCTTCATATGAATTTTTGAGTTTTTGAATTTTTCTAGAAGGTATAGTAGGGAAGGTGGATTGAGAAGATGATTGAATACTAACTTCATTCTTTGGTTTTTTTTTTTAATGGTCAATGGACATTTCTATTTTTGTAGTTTTTGAATTTTTGAACTACCTACTCATTCTTTCTTAACAAACCTACCTTGACTATCTCTAGGTCTACTCATGCACCTAAATTATTTACTACATTGAAAATCTAAGGTATAGGATTGAACAAGGTTGACACTTGATTAGACACTCCCACAAATAAACTATTCCTATTTTGAATTACTATAATTTCATGCCTTTAATATCTCTCCCCAAAAAAAATGCCAAAAACATTGGGAAAAGTTGAGGTCTAACTTGATGGACTATTTATGGCTATAATTAAACTAAAATACCCTAGGAGTGTCAATCTAGGGTTCCTAAACTAGTGAGAGATATAATAGTTATTTTCTCAAGGGATGAAGATAATAAATCAAGTGGTTTTGAATGCAAGGTACTATATGCTAAGAAATTAAACTAAGAAGATTTTAGTTACCCAAATTAGAATCCACACATTTAAGAATGAAACTAAGAATGAATTCATATGCAATATATCTTCACATTTAATCTAAATAATATCTTCACACTAATTAAGTAATGATCATAATCACACATCTAAACAATTAAACATTAATTACCATGCTTTATGAATACTGTTATTAAAGGTCAATCCAATATAATGAATATTAAGATAGACTCAATTTGCTATAGGAAGTTTGGTTGTGGTAGGAAGTTTATTACAATAGTCTAGATTCTAAGTAACAAAGTGTGATAGGAAGTATAATGGATGGTAGCAAGAAGTATAATTGGAATAATGGATGGTGAAAGGGAGAATTGTAGTGGGAAGTATAATGTAATGGATGATGGTTTGAGAGTGGATGGTCTATTTTTTACCGAAATAGGGGTATGGACAAGGGAATGATGATTGGTGGAATGGACAAATGGAAATGGCTATGAACCGATAAATCAATAAATAACTGAGTCTACAAATAACCATATTGTACTTGAATGAATGGTGTGAATTATATAGATTTCACTCTTTTAAAGACATTTACACATACACTTAATTTAGTCTATAACTAACCTACAATGAACACAAATTAAATAATTAACAATGCATACATGCTCACAATACAAATTGAAATGGTCTCACTAGGATTCCCAAGAGGGGACCCTTCCTCCAGTCCACTTGGTGAGTGAAAGGCTATAATAGAATTGCTAAAGCTGATCCAGAACTGATTCCAATAGTAAGAAAAAGAGGATTTCTATATCATCATATGATCCTATACATACTTTTATAGTGTTTTAAAATACCAAATATAGTGGAATTGGATTGTTATGGCCACAAGCCATTGATCTAATGTAAACAAACAATATTTAGGCTGTAGGCCACTAATTATTTAGCTACTTAAAAAACATAATAATAGAGTATTATTTTGGTTGACAATCATTCCAGACCAAAGACTAAAAAAAAAAGACTACCCAGAATAGGGCTATAACATGTACATAGCTGATCCATTCACTGCCAAGCTCCTGTAGGCGCTTCGTCATCCATGATTGGCTCCTATAGCAATATATCCAATTTGTTGTCAAATTCTACATATTGGTGAACTTTTTAGTAATTATTTCCTATCTTACATTTTATCAATATACTTTAAATCTCTACTATTAGTGGCATAAATAGGAGTCAAATGACACAAATTTGGGTGGAAATATGCATAAGAAATATATATAAAGATACACAAATGCACACCAAGTTATTTTTTAGTGGCTAATATTCCCAAATTGACTAATTTTAGAAAAAAAAATTCTAGTAATTCAAGGATAATAATTTAATATTTAATGCAACGTAAATCACCACATTTTTATTACATTTAGTTCTAAAATATTTAAAATTGCTTAATAATTTATTTTATTAAAAAAATTAAACATAACTATTTGCCACAATATTCGATACATGACTAGATTTGATTCACCTAAATATTATATATTATCAGAGAAATTCAAATTAATTCATAAATAATTGTCATAATTATTAGTTAATTTAGGGATATATCACCAATATTTAGTTTTCACTGTTGATTTAAAATATAATATAATTATCCTCATAATTTCCATGAGATAAAACATGTTCAATTTTGATTTGTAATATTCCATGACAATTACTGAACTTCCTATTATTATTTAGACTCACGAATATTTTCTACTAGAAAATTATGATTCCAAAATAATCGCAAATATAAATAATATTTGAAATAAAAAAATTGAGAGGTTCACTCATAAAAATAATTTGATTTTTCAAAATAATGAAAGATTTGCCAATATTTTATATCTTTTTCTAGAGCGGGGTTTCTTAAAGTTTACCTTGATGCACACCCATCACATATGTTCCTATGGGTCTTAGGACCCCTTTAAACATATATCATGTGTTCAAATGAGTTGAAAGGGGTCATAGAGTACCCTATGACCACTTTCGATGTATTATATGATAGCATATGTTCCTGGGGACATACGTTATGCATTTGAATGGGTTGAATGGGGTCATAAAGCTCCCTATGATCCCTTTTGACCCATTAAACAAGAAAATACATTCCTAGGGGTGATAGGAACATATACCTATTAACATTGCAGCCAAGTTTGTTATTAGTGACACACACTTATTTAGATAGTAAGTATCTACCAAGCTTATTAATAGTATTAACCAAGTATTTCAAACTCTATCAAGTTCAAGGAACAATATTTAGTTTGCATTGAGAAATTTCTACCATGTTGGTTGTCATCAATGTAAATTGAGCTTCTTAGTGTTTACCAAGTCACTCAGTACAAACCATGTTGTGTAGTGCTTACCAAGTTCATAGTTATAATGATGTGAATCCAGTGTTGACCAAGCCACTTAGTGTTAACCAAGTAATTCAATTTATATTAAGCTCATAGTGACAACATTGACTGAGCTATATAGTGTGAATCAAGTGATTCAATTTATATGCCTAGTTTCATAGTATTCACTAAGTCACTAGTGTAGACTGAGTTCAAACTACTTGGAAGTGATCAATATGGACCAAGATTATAATCTATTGAATGCATGACAATATCAAGTAGTTATAGTGGATGCAAAGTATTAGAACCTCATTGAGTCATTCTTCAGAACCCAAGTTCCTATAGTTGGGCTGCCTTTGTGTATTTTTTGTAAGTAAATTGGATTGGTATATATGTAATGTATTGTACTACATTCAAAGTAGAGAGTGTGTGAACAATGATATGAGTATAAATAAAATTTGAAGAGAAGTGTGACGTAAAAGGCTACAATAGTATAAGGAGCACAAAGATTTTTCTATCACAACAAGGTGATCACTATACTCCCATTCAGGAAACCAAGCTATAGATCAAAGACCAGGCACTATTTCATCCTAATAGATGGACCAGTTAAATCCTTTCACAAGGTAGACTTAGTATTCTTTTGTAAATCTCTTCACTGAGTGCATACTTCATTGTATGTCTGTAAATCCTTTCACAAGGTGGACCTAGCAATCCTTATTGCTCCTAATAGGGTAGATGATCATAAGTGATTATTGTAAGCCTTAATAGGCCAACTTCATATTGCAATACTAAAGCTTGTGGGTATCATCCCCACCCTAGGTTTACTTTCTATTTGGAAGGTTTTTTGGTCACCAATATGTCAAAGTGTTATGTATGTTTTGATGCTTTTAGTTTTTCATGCATGCAATTAGATCATAATACACATGAAGGATGAATCAATAACTAAGGATCAAGTTTTATTAGTTACTAATTCACCCCTCCCCTCTCAATAACTTAGCCTATCATATATATTTCCAAAAATTGATATTAGAGGTTTGTAGTTCTCAAGAAAGAAGTTTAATAGCTTGAGCAAAGATTAGAGGCAATGGAGGTATTCAGACTTGACAAGGATATTGACAATGAAAAGCTAGATTTGGAATTGGATATTGGGTAACTCAAGAAGGCAAATGAGAAACTCTCTTAATCCTTGAAAAGAAGAAAAGATCTTGTAGTATAGATGAATGAACAAATCTACATTGAAGAAATAATTAAAGACATCCATTTAGAAAAAAAATTCAGATGAAGTAAATGAGGCAATCAATGAATTATTAGAAAAGAATGGTACACTTCAAGAAGAAGTAAGAAAGCTAAGAAGAGAGCAAGAAATTTAATCAGTAAGATTGTGTGGAATTATGGAAGAGAAAAATAATATAAAAGAAGAGATAGAAGGAAAGAATAATGAAATCTAACACCTATCCCTTCAGTAGGTAGACTTCATCGATCAACTTACTAATGCAAATGAAAAAATCATGAATCTAAGTTCAAAAAATGAAAGATTATAGAATGATCTAAACATTGAAAGGTAAGCCAATAAGAGGATGATGAAATATCAAGCATACACAAATCAATTGAAGGAGAAAATCCAATATAGATAGAAAGGAAAAGCAGGGATCGAATAAAAAAAAGAAGGTGAATCATCTAAGCAATGAGCTTAAAAGAATCAAAAACCTACTTGCAGTCACTATGGTAAGCAAGGTCATACATCAAAAAAATGTTGGAGCAATGGAAAAGCTAAGTTCAATAGAAAATTCTACAATTGTAATCAACATGGTCATAGAGCTAATGAATGCAAAGAGAAACCAAAACTAGAAGAAAAATGTCACAAATTTTAATAAGTATGGGCACAAATCCTCTGAATGCAAAACTAAGATATCAAATCCAGTAGAGTAGACTATAAAAGCTATATTTGGTTAGGACTATAAAACTTGGTGTAGATGTCATTAATATGGAGAATTTGAACACATTGGAATGAATTGTGTAAAAAATCACATGAAGACAAGAGGCACTACCAAAAGATGTTTCATTTGTACAAAACCTTGTCATCTTTCCAAGAACTGTATGAAGACTATAAGAATTGAAGATGAAAAGAAGGAAAAAGCTGATAACATCATAAAGTAAATGAGACAACAATGGATTCCAAAATCCTTTGAGAATTCTAGTCCAAGAAATAAAGCACATGTCACTCAAGAATTGGGTGACTTAAGCATTTCCACTTGATCTCCCACAAGGAGAACTAGAACTAGGATTTTGAAGAGAAAATCTTGCATCAGTTCTAGTCAGTAGAATGGAAAGATCTATATCAACATTTTAGATGCAAAGGGATCATTGAGTATCACAAAAAATTATAGTCATTACTAAGAAAGGTCAGGTTGTAGACCCTGTTGAGCAAGGTCAGGAGTTACTAAAGTTATTGTGTGGAAACTGAGTCATGGATGACTTTGTTGAGCATTTAGTTCTAGCCAAGTGGAAGAAATTTTTTTATCAACCAAGTGATTGTACTAGGCATTTATGTCACTTTAAAGGAAGAATTTGATAAAAGGGTGAAATTGAATTCATTTATCACTGTGAATTTTGAAGAGCTTTTTGGAAAGAGCTACTTCTGTGCAATTGAGCAATTTGTGTGAATTACTATTGAAGATTTGTGTGTTTTCAAGAAACCCTAACTAGAAAATGGCATCCTCTAGTAGTAAGGAAAAGAAAAGGGTTAGAAATGTTGGTTCGAGGCATTGAATGGAAAGCACCAGATTTCAAGCTTAGTCCACTAGTTATGGAAACCCTAGATCCAAGTAGAGCTCAATCTTAGAGTCCATCCAAGGTATTATTAATTAATGATATTTGTTCACATTTTTGATGTTATATCCAAGATATTGGAACTATGTAAATGGATCAGTCTTTGGAGAAGTTGTGTGTAAATGACATGTTAATACCGAAGCATCAACACCTTGAAGTGAAGGGTTTGACTCACATACCTCATATGCCACGAGATTTTCAGATTAAGTGGATAAGATTTATTCTCAGCCATGTGCATAATGGATATTTATGGTTGGAAAAATCTATTTTGATAATGAAGAAAATGATCCATAAGATCACAGGTCTTCCAATTCTAACCAAGGCAAAAATGACCAAAACCCTAAGTCGGTTGGAGCTAGAAAAGAAAATCCTTGCCAAGTGGGATGGAAGGAGAATGTAGATCAAAGTCATTTGAACATGTGAAGCCATGGATTTCGCCTTCAAAGTGGTCAAGAACAACATGTCCTTTGACCTTGCCGAGTTGATGTTGAATCAGTTCAACAAGAACATGGAGAGCATAAGAACTTCAAAGAACAATCCTTGTAACTTTGGTTCACTCTTGAATTTTCTATTTTTCTTTGTGAAAAATTTCTTCCCATCAAAGGGTACAATTTTGTAGAGGAAATATGTACTAGTTCTTTACCAAATCAATGAATATATAGTAGAAATGGGAGAAAACTATGTCAGTATAATGGATAACTATTTTGATGCATTTAAGGATAAGATGATAATAGATTTAGAATCTAGAAGAAATTGGTAGAAGACTATAAATATGATATTTGTTTCATGGTTGATTTTGATAAAGTGTATATACAAATAGTAAGACCAAGAACTATATGTGTAAAACCTCTAGGTTATGAGGTTAACATTGATGAAACCAAGGACATTATTGAAGCACTATTAAATGATCCTATGGATTCTAAGGCCACATATTTTGGAACATATGAGGAAGCAAAAGCAAGAATTGAAGTTAAAATAAAACTCCCTTAGGAAATCAAAAAAGGGAAGAAGAGAATAGAAAAATTGAAACAATCCAACACCACTCTCTTATTGACTGAAGGAAAAGGTGATGACATTGAAGAAGATGAAGTAGAAGAAGAAGAGAATTTAGAAGAAGAGCCTGTAAAGAAGAAAGGTGAGGTTATTATAAACAAACCTAGAAAGCCATCTATTGTAGTGTTCACAAGGAGGGCCTCTAGGAAGAAACAAGGAGGAGATGTAATCTTCAAATGACCACCACTCTCATTCTAAGAAAAGTTGAAGGAAACTGACTCTAGAGCCAGTATGAAAAATTTCAAATCACTAAGGTATGATATAAGAACTATAGAGGAGCAAAAAAAAATTGAAGGCATGGTTATGTCTAAAATGGTCAAATGGAAATATTCTCCAGACTAGTGTGCTCAGCAGATTCTGAGTGATTTAATGGAGAAAATCAAGCTAAGATGGGAACATGATTTGAAAACTACAAAAGTCATATATGAGTAGACCCTGAGGTAGCTCATGCCAAGCTTGAGTGATAAGGAGGTCAAAGAATCATCAAGCAAAATGAAGAGAAACTTACCTTGAAATTCAAAACTTGCTCAGTATTGCTCAATGACATTGAACATGTAGTAAGGAATGTAAACAAGACATTTTCAATCTTTATAGGAAAAGTGATTATGTTGTTAATGTCAGTGACAAGGAAGAAGAAGGAAATGATGGAGAAGAAACACATTATGACAATGTAGATGATGAGGAATAGGGACAAGAAGCTACTGAGGAAGATCTCCCTGAGGTTCAAAACATAGAGGAGACCGACCTTGAGAAGATTGCAGCAGCGGTCATAACCTTAGTTCCTCATTCTCTAAGAAAAGTGTTGAAGACATCAAGCTCAAAGAAAGGTACTACAAAATTGGTTGTGTCAAACATTGCAAGTTCATGCATTCAACCAATATTTTCACATGTCCAGCTTAGTACTTCATTGACAAAAGTGTCCAACACTTCATCTATCAAGAAATCAACACTTCCTCCACCATCAATTTTGATCACACAAGGTATTTCTTCAATAAGTGCAGTATCTACTTTTTCTGCCAATCCTGCTATTTCTACTATTTTTTCCATTTTGAGCATGCAAATAATAAGTACAAGGATAGTTGAGACCAAGCCTCAACTAAGTACAAAAGTTTTGAGTAAAGGAAAAGAAAAGGAAGAAGAAATTGATCTTGATGAGGATATAGTCATCCCAAATTGGGATATCTCCAATCTTTATCCTAATCAAATGCACATCATTAGAGAACTTCGATAGAAGAAAGCTAATAGTAGAAGCTTAGAGAGGAAATAAATAAAGAGTTTCAAGTGCTTGAAGATGCTAAGAAAATTCTTGTAGAGACACTCAGCTTGAGGTTGACACTTCTCAACCAATTTTGACTCAATTAGCACAAGTAGTCCATAAATTCAATAAATATTTGAATGGACAAGAGATATTGTTACAAAGAGAAAAGAATAAATTTGAGAATAAGGTAACTGAGCTAATTACAAAAAAAATTGCAATACATCAAGTAGACTTGTCTACTATTCTAATCTCATTGGAGACCTCTACCATCAAAGTAACTTCTTTATTCAGTAAACTTTGTGGCACTTCCAATTTTACTAAGGAAATCAAAGATTAACTTTTAAAGATTGATGAAGATCTAAAGGCAAGTGCACAATAGTTGTAACTTAACTTGAGTTACAACTATGCCCACTATATAAAGATCAAAATTCTAATAGATATGCAGGAAAAAATTTTTAAGAGAAGAACCTAGGATAAGAGCTACATTGGTAGACATACATGGCATGATTCTCCCAAAAATGGATGCATTGTAGAAACATATTGCACATAATAAAACCCTCATCCATAATAATAACTTCTCTATTGCTGATCACATGATAGAACTATCAGCAAAAGTTCATATTGCATTGCACACAAACAAGGTGTTCCAAAAAAATTGGGACAAGGCAATGACACTAATTCTAAAGGTACATTCTAATTTCTTGTCACATTTTGGAATTTCTTTATAATATATAAAATACACCATTGACATTAATGTCAAAAAGGGGGAGAAGAGGTATATAACATATACAAAGGGGGAGAAGATAAGTATAAAGGGGAGAAGATGTACAATATATTGAATATATATGTATGGGGGAGAAACATCATATTATATACATGTACATATATTTAGATAAACATCTCTTACAAAATAAATTTTAAAAAATCTCAAAAACAATATACTCTACTGAGTTGAAGACAAAAGATAAAGAATAAAAAGTGTTCTGAACTCTTTAAATGTAGTTTTGATTGATAAGTGTTTTTGTCACTAATGCCAAAGGGGGAGATTGTTGACATTGCAGTCAATTTTATTATTAGTGACACACACTTATTTAGATAGTAATTATTTACCAAGATTATTAATAGTATTAACCAAGTATTTTAGACACTACCAATTTCTATAGTTTCTATCAAGTTCAAGGAACAATATAAAGTTTGCGCCAAGTAGTTTCTACCATGTTGGTGATCATCAGTGTAAATCAAGCTTCTTAGTGTTTACCAAGTCACTCAGTGAAAACTAAGTTTTGTAATGCTTATTAAGTTTGTAGTTACAGTGATGTGAATCTAGTGTTGATTGAGCCACTTAGTGTTAACCAAGTGATTCAGTTTATAGCAAGCTCACAGTGACAACATTGACTGAGCTATGCAGTACAAATCAAGTGATTTAGTTTATATGCCAAGTTTCATAGTATTCACTGAGTCACTAGTGTAGACTAAGTTTAGACTACTTAAAAGTGATCAGTATGGATCTATGTCTACCAAATGCATGATGATGTCAAGTAGTGGTAGTGGATGTTGAGTATCAAAACCTCACTGAGTTAGTCTTTAGAACCCGAGTTCTTACTGTTGGGCTGACTTTGTGTATTTTTTGTAAACTTGTATTGTAACCAAATTTGATGTTTTTTAAAGTGGATTGGTATATATGTAATTTATTGTACTACAACCAAAGTAGAGAGTGTGTGAACAACGATATGAGTATAATGCAAATTTGAAGAGTAGAAGTGTGAAGTAAAAGGCTACTATAGTATAAGGAGCAACAAAGCTTTATCTATCATAGCAAGGTGATCATTACACTCAAAGGAATCTCATTCAACAAACCAAGTTATAGATCAAAGATCAGACATTGTTTCATCCTAATAGGTGGACAAGTTAAATCCTTTCACAAGGTAGACTTAGAAATCTTTTGTAAATCTCTTTACTGAGTGCATACTTCATTGTATGTTGTTAAATCCTTTCACAAGGTGGACCTAGCAGTCCTTATTGCTCCTAATGGTGTAGATCATTAGAAGTGATCATTGTAAGCTTTAACATGACAACTTTACACTACAGTTCTAAAGCTTGTGGGTATCATCCCCACCCCAATTTTACTTTCTATTTGGAAGGTTCCTAGGTCACCATATTGTATGTCAAAGAGTTATGCATGTTTTAATGCTTTCAATTTTTCATGCATGCAATTAGATCAGAATAAACATGAAGGATTTATTGGTAAATAAGGATTAAGTTTTATTAGTTACTGATTCACCCCTCCCCTCTAAGTAACTTAGTGTATCATAAATATTTCAAACAATACCATGTGTTTAAATGAGTCAAAAGTTGTAATAGAGTACCCTATGACCCCTAAGCACACTTAATGTTATTGCATGGGTCAAAAGGGGTCATAGGGTTCTAAGACCCCTTTTGAGCCATTAGATCACATCATTTATGTGGTTAGGGGTCGTAGGACCCATAAGAACACATATTGTGATTGAATGTGTCAAAGAGTGTCAAAGGGTACCCTATGACCCCTTTTGATCCTTTGGAACCATTATACATATGGTTAAGGGTCCTAAAGAATTTATAAAAAAATACTAAGGATCCTAAAAAGGGGTCATATTATTATAAAAAATTGAAAAAAAAAAAATTTTAAATTTTAAATTTTCTTAAAATAAATAAAATAATTTAAAAAAAAAAATTATTAGGAAAATCGGGTATTTGATTTGGGAATGGGTACCCAATTAGGATTGGTTTATATTTGGATGCCAACCCTCCATGTTCAACACCTAAAAATCCCTAAAATATATTTTTGGCTTGTTATTGTGTGTTTTTTATTTCGAACATGTAAGTGATGGCTTTTTTTTCATCCAATTTTGATAAAACGAAAAGGGTTTCTTGAGAATGTTCTCAGCTTTAAATTGATATAATGCTTGTTAAATTATGAGTTTAGTAAGTAATTATTACTTATTTTCTAATGGAGTTAGCTATAAAGTGCTGATTGACATACTAATTGAACAAGATCTATAAATTTCAACCTGTATAAGATTTTTGAAATCCAAAAGATGTGTCAGATTCTATGCTTTGACTAATATAAAGAAAAAAAGAAAAAACTAATTTTGATTTTTTTTGAATTAGTTAAGGTGTTCAAACATGAGATTTTTTCATTCTAAAAATGTTATAGTAGAAGATTCATAATTAATTATTTATTTGGAATAAAAATACCCAAAAATATGTGTCACATCATGAGTTTGCGTCTTATATCTAGAATCTTATTAAAGAATATTATCATTTTATTTTGATTAAGGTGGTTAGACATACACCTACTTATTTTTGTCTTGAAACTTTTGTACTACTACATTAAAATCCAAAATTTTGACCAAGTAACATTTTTTCTTTAGACAAGGCCTAGTATTTTAGAAACTAAATTTAGTTTCTTATAGATTTTTTTCTTACAACATTTTAATATAAAGTCTATAACTACTTTAAAATTAAGTGTCAAGTTGACATAACCCTGATTTGCTAATTTTTCACTATCACTTAAGGGCATAGTTTGGTTGACCATGATTCTAGACATACCACTATGAAAGGTGAATTAAAGAAGAAAAAATTTCTATAGTTTATAAATACCTTAATGATTCCTTCTCTAACCCTATAAATTCCATTTTCCTTCACAATTTGTTAAATACTTTGTATCTCTTTGAAAATATATCCCATAAATGCATGTGCGTATGAAATTGGTAATATTGTCAATTCACAATACAATAACTTTAAGAAACCCCCTTATAGAAAATGTTAATGTTAGTATAAGATATTTGATTAATGTCTATTACGGTTGTAGGATTATTCAACATTATGGACCCTCTATGAAACCTACAAATTGGTAGTAGATGACGCTCAAGTCTAATGTGTGGGTTAAGGTGTGATACATGTCACCATTCTAGAAACTTTCTAGAGATTTACATTCCATTTAGGCTTTTGAGTTAAGAATAAAACTTCAATCACTAACCTACAATCATATAACAATGTGGCAACAAATAAAGGCATAATTTTCTTGATGTGATCTGACATTGATTACATCTTTGATCAATTACCATTTGTAATTATCCCACATGACAAGCCATAATTTTTAAAAAGTGGTATGATCAATAAAATCACTAACAAAATATTTGTTTTCCCATCAACCAAAAAAATAGATAATTAAATTAAATATTTTTTTGTTGCAGGAAAAATATTTGCCTCATAGGTTAATATATATTTTATTTAAAAAGAAAAATATTTTCTTTATACATTATGTATTTCTTCCTTCAAAAGTATAATTTTTTCTCATACATTATATATTTCCCCCAAATTAATGAATTAATTGCTAGGATTTCATGGAATTTTCATATGGTAGAGGCAAAAACACAAATTAAAATTAATAATTTTTTCTTGATTTGAATTTTTTTCCATCAATATGGATATTTCCTCCCTCCTCCCAACCAAAAAAATATTGGATTCACCAAGATTTTACACTTGTTCTTGATGGTTGGGCTTTCTTAAAGTTATGCTTTGCTAAGGGTATATAAAACTAAAAATAGAATGAATATGAAGGAAACAATAAAAAATAGGGTGTGAAGTTTATCAAAATATAAGGATTATAAATATAAATGAACATGAAGATGATAATGATGATGGTGGTGGATTTAATGGTCATGTGCTCCAATGTAATGTGGGCATCCTATTGATTTTTGAATCTAAGGTGCACATGGTTTCGTTACAGGCCTAGTCATGCACCAAAATTTTAATTTGAAGCTCTCAACTTAGCATTTGTGATGTTAGGATATTTGATTTGACCTCTATGTCTATGTGGTGACCCATGTGGAGCATTAGACTTAGGGTGCACATGTTCTGGATTCTTTGGCCTAATTGAATTTAACTTATTTAAGGTGTTAAAAACATAGTTTTCTTTATTTTCATTCCATTTTTAGTTCTATATACCATAAGGTACATAGAACTAAAAATGGAATAAACATGAAGCAAACAATACAAAATAGGATGTGATTTTTTTCAAAATATAAGGATGTGAAATGAACAGGGAGGAAACATTATAAAATTATAGATACCTAAAAATTAATTGAATAAGAATGATATTATAGGAAGTGAGGGTGATAGAAGTAATGAATATTGTTGGTCTTGTACAATTATCTATTTAATGTGGGTGGTTTAATGATGAAGATACCACAACATGTGCATAAAGTGCATAAGTATTAAAAATCCCTTCTATCATATAAAGTGTATAAGTTGTTGATGCAACATATTGTACAAATCATCCTCATAGTAGCGTTACTTATATTACAACTCATCACCATACTATTTTCAATGAAATTGTTTACCTCAAGAAGATAGATGTCCTTTTAAAATATTTTCCATCTTTATTAGCTCATTACCATACTATTGTTAATGGTATTCTTTACCTCTCAACAATTGATGCTATGGTGTACATTCTTTGGTAGTAGTCCTACAAAAACCCCCATAAATAGCCTAAAAGAGGTTTAATTTGACAAGTTAGATGGAGTAATGATAGAGAAAATGGGTGTTTCATGTTGGAAAATTATGCAGGATTATCCTAGGCTTGTTGGCAATCCTACAAGGTGGTGAGGTTTGACTTTGGAGTTGGAGGACTCGGTCAAAGAAGGAAGTGCTACTCAATTGCTATTGGATATAGTTTTGGCCAAGGAGTTTCATCTTTGAAGGGAGCTCGAAAGATACTATAGTACTTGACATAGGGTAAAAGCACAAACCTATGTCACCTTTTATAAAGAAACGTGATATCAGAATGTGATAGTTCAAGATTAATGACAAAAAAAAAATGGTATTTGTGTTTAAAATATGAAGATGATGTAAACTTATGAAATGTGTAGAATTGTATGAATTTTATGCCTATAATTGTTATGATTTTTTTGACTAAGAATTTATTCATTTTATTTTATTTTGAAGTCCCTTTTTTAACTGTAAAAAATATAGGATGTAGTTCCTATCAAACAAGTATGTGCAAATCATTTTTTTTTGTTTTGATTTGAAAATATTTTATAGATGAAATGTATAGCTAGTGAAGAAAAAAGAAATAATTATTTTTGATGTATATTTTCTTTGTTATAAGTACTCAAGTTTGACCTTGTCAAAATTTAATAGTTGTTTCCTCCTGTCAAAGCTTCCCTATCAAATCTATACCTTCTTGAAAAAAGATTACATATTTGTGAAGAGGATTCTCTCATTTGGTGATAAATATAATTTTTTTATTTTTTTGATATTAGTTACAATTTTTTTTCCTTTTTTGAGCGAGCATCTTCTGAAATGTTGAAATATCAACTTATAATATTTTGAGATTATAACATATTGTAAGTAATCAAAACACTCAAAAATTCATATAATGATGATATTGAATTTGAGATCTATAAAAGGGTATTTTTAGTTTTTGAAAAAAATGAGTTTTGATAGAGAAATGAGATTTGACCAAAATAGGTTTTTGTATCACAAATGGTGACATAGATCTTTGCTTTTACCCCAGACACTAGGAGCTTGACATGTGTTGGGAGCTCATCAATGCTTGTGGCTTAGATGATGCTTAGCTTGGTTTTCCTAGCACTCTGTTTGTTCTTGGTTCCTATAGGTTTTGAATTGTTAGTGAACTAACTTTTGGTATTCAATTTTTGATTGGGTATTTAATTTGTAATGATCTCGGCTGACTTGTGGCTTAGTTGGGTATAATTAAGGGCGTGTTGTGGAGTCTTAGTTCATTATGATCTAGCTGGGAGAAGGGGATGAAGTGTAGGAGAAATTTTTTAGAAGGGCTAGTTGCTATGGCTTGGAAAATTAGGAGATTTCTTAGTGGGCTTGCAAACACAAGTTGAGATTTCCTTAGGGTTTTCTTCTAGAGTGTAGATCAAGACTAGCTAATATTAAGATTATGAGTTGGATCTTGTGGGATCTTGTAAAACTATTTTGCAATTGCTATTGTATCTGGCCCTAACTTGGAAGGCCTTATAATTAGATATTTTTGCATGTAATCCATTATATATATGAATAAAGTATTGTGATTTGGTATCAGGTCTTGCTTTGTTGTTGTGTGGTTATTTGTAGGGACTCAAATTACCTCCAACAGGGGTACCCTTGGATTTTCCCTATGTTAAGCAGTATCAGAGTGAAGGTGTTCTTTAGCATGTCTATATAACTCCAAAGTCAAAGAAGTTTTCACTAGGATTTAGGGTTGGAGAAGGTTGATCTCATGGAGCTAATTGATCTTCTAGATTTGTGGATTTATTTGTTAGGATTTGTGAAAATCTTGGAAGATGCCTCCAAGAAGATTGTACCCTAGGATGATTCATATTTTTAGTGATGTTGTGGAAGAAAGGATCCTAGAGAAGGTTAAAGTAGATTTTAGATCTGAGATGGAGGAGGTTAAAGCCAATTTCAGATCTCAAATGGTGTTGATGAAGAGTGATATGATTTTTGAAATTGTGAGTGCTATAGGTGGTGTAAGAGAAGTCTTGCATCACCCAAAAATATTTTTGTTTTCAACCTTTTCCATTTTAATAAGGACTAGTAGATAGGGGGGTTGGTATTTTTGGGAACTTGCTATTTTTATTAAGTTTTTCAGATGAGCTCCAAAAAAATCAATAAAAGGTTGCCTAGATTAGGAGCTGGTGTTTTCAAAAAGTTGTTATAATAGCCAATTGGAGCAATGGTTTGAGAGTTATGGCCTTCCAAAGTTGGGCTACCAAAAGTTTCAAAAATAATTGTAAAAGATGTATTTGGCTGACTCTATATAGGGTTTGTCAGCCCTAGGTATTAAGTTTGAATATCTAGAACCTTCTTGGGTGGCATAAAATTGCCTATTTAAGAAAGGCCCAAATATTATTTAGGACAACTTTGGGTGGTAGTTCATAGCTTGTTCTTGCAAATTACTATAATGAAGGTGCCCATGTGGGTTAGCATATTGTAATTATGAATTCTGTAATTTTGCATTTGTGGTGATAATATGAAGTCCATATTTTGTTCTTGCATTTTCTACTATTTCTTTTTTTGTATGCTTCATTAAGTGGTATCAGAGATATAGTTCTTGAGTGTGTGGAAAAATCCCCAACTATGAGGTAGTTTGCACCAAGACCATGGTATGGGCTGAGCGTGTAGACAAATTATCAATTCTGGTAGTTTTCACTAAGGTTTCAGTGAAAGTGTGAAAATGCCTCCACAAAAAGAGCATGGTGGAAGAGCTATAGGTGTTACACTTGAGGATTTTAGATTCCTCCAAAGTAAAATGCAACCATTGGAAGAACAAATGCATAGAGGAATAAATCTTCCCATAAGAGATGAAAGCAAGGATGAGGACAAAGTAGAAGAAAATGCCAAAGTAGAAGCAGTTCTAAACCTAGAGGAAGAGAGTCTTCTTAAGGACATCTCAAAGATTGGAAAAAGACCTAAGTTTTAGGTTCCCACATTTTTGAGAAATCTTAACCCAGAGGAGTTGATCGATTGGATCAATGAGATAGAGGAGTACTTTGAGGATGAAGATATTGAGGATCCTAAGAGGGTCAAGTTTGCAAAGGTGAAACTAAAGGGACATGCAAAGATCTAGTGGTAGGAGGTTCAGTTGGAGAAAAATAGAAAGAGAAAGGATAAAATCACTAGATGGGATCAGATGATAGCTACACAAAAGTGACAATTCATTCCCATGGATTATGAGTTTGATCTATTGAAGAAAATCCAAGGGTTGAAGCAAGTTGGAAAATCTATGCAAGAGTATACTAAAGAGTTCTACCAAGTTCTCATTAGAACTAGCCATGCACAAGCTAATAAGGAGAAAGTGGCTCATTATCTTAATGGGTTAAGGAAAATTATTTAGGATGAGTTGGCTTTGGTTTGAATGAACAATATTGAGGAGGCATACTAGTTTTCCCTAAGAGTTGAGGAGAAATAGAGCAAAAAGTTTGACAACAAGTATAGTGGAAGAGGTTGTGATGGAAGATCTGGTGGATGATCTTATGGAGGCCATAATGATGATCAAAAGAGGAAGGATGGCACTAGAAGTAGCAATCAAAACTAGAGGGAAACTATTCCAATTGTTTCCATGATCAGAGCAATAGAGATTAAAGGGCAAGAGGGAGAGGACAAGAATCTAGAAGAGGAGGCTTCTATGGGAAATGTTTTCACTATGGAGAAGAATGGAATAGAGCATTTGAATATTCCCAATGCCAAGGAAGGATAGATCAAAGAAAAAAATTCTAAGGAAGAGTTGCACATGTTGATGAAGATGCTAGATCATCACATTTTGAAGATGCCAAAAGAGGAGAAGTCCTACTTAATAGAAGAGTCCAACTGGGTGGTGAGAATGAACCTGACCAAGGAAGGAGCTTGTTTTGCACAAGGTACAAATATAAAGATAAGTGTTCTAATGTGATAATAGATGGTGGAAGTACTAACAATCTGGTTTTAGAAATGATGGTCACAAAACTGAAGCTAAAGAGTCAAAAACACCTGCATCTATACCATATTGCTTGGGTGCAAGATGACCACAAGGTCATGGTCAATGAGTAGTTCTTAGTAAAGTTCAAGATTGGAAGCTACTAGAATGATGTACTATGTGATATCATACCTATGGACATATATCATATGTTACTAGGTAGGCCATGGTAGTTTGATAGGCATGTTTTACACAATGGGTGAGAAAATGCCTATACTTTGAGCAAGGATGGAGTGAAGCATAAGTGAAGCCATTGAAGGATATAGAAGAAAAGGTATGTAGTGTTGCTAGAATATGTTTTGTTGATGGAAAAGTTTTTTTCAAAGGTATGAAGCATGAGAATATGTGTTTTTCTATAATTCTAAAAGAGAGTAAAGAAGAAGTAGAGGATGTACCTATAGAAGTTACAGATATGTTGGCTAAGTTTTTTGATATTATATTAGATAATGTATCTAATGGATTCCTCCCAATGAGGAAGATCAATCCCTAGATGGATTTGGTTCCAGGAGCTAGTTTTCCAAACAAGGCAGTGCACAAAATGACACTATCCAAAAGTGAACAATTGAACATACATGTTCATGAGTTGTTGCAAAAGGGTTTGATTTGAGAGAGTCTGAGTCCATGCACTATACCAGCCTATATCAACACCAAAGAATAATTAAGAATGGAGGATGTGCATAGATTCTTTTTCTATCAAAAAGATCATAATCAAGTATAGATTTCCATTGCCAAGGATGGATGATATTATGGACTATTTGAGTGGAGATAAGTATTCCAGAAAGATAGATCTAAAGAATGGGTACCTTCATATTCCTATCAAAGAAGGTGATGAGTGAAAGACTACTTTCAAGACAAAAGAAGGATTGTATAAGTGGTTAGTCATACCTTTTGGGCTAACTAATGCACCTAACACTTTCATGTGGCTCATGAATGAGGTATTGAAGGAGTTTCTAGGTAAGTTTGTCATTATTTACCTAAATGATATTTTGATCTTTAGTAAGACATTGGAGGAGCATTTGATTCATATTCAAAAGGTATTTGATAAGTTGAGGGAAAAAAATTTGTTGATAAACTTGAAGAAGTGAAGTTTTGTAAAGATGGAGTTGGTGTACCTAGGATTTTTAATCTTAAAAAAAGTTCTAAAAATGGACCTAGAGAAAGTGAAGGCTATCCTTGAATGGCCCACTCCAAAGAGTGCAACAAAGTTACAATCCTTTCATGGACTAGCTAGTTTTTATAGAAAGTTCATAAGAGGTTTTAGCAGTATTTGTGGACCCTTGACTAAAAACATGAGAGGGGATAGGAAAGAATTCAAGTAGACTGTAGGAGAAAATAAGAGTTTTAATTTGTTGAAATAGAAAGTTACTAAGTAGCCTATTTTAGCACTTCCTAATTTTAACAAGGTGTTTCAAGTAGACTACAGTGCTAGTGATACTACAATAGGAGCTATTTTGAGCCAAGAAGGTAGTCTTGTTGCTTATTTTAGTGAGAAGTTGAATGATGCAAAAAGAAAATATTTCATTTACGATCAAGAATTTTATGCTATAGTTTAGACATTGAAGAAGTGGAGATACTATCTTCTTCCTAAGGAGTTTGTTTTGTATATTGATCATCAATGTTTACAATATTTTAATAGTCAAAGAAAATTGAAATAAATACATTTGAAGTGGGTTGAATTTTTGTAGAGTTATAAATTTGTTTTGAAATATAGGAGTGGAAAGTCTAATAGAGCTATAGATGCTCTTAGTAGAAGATAACTTTTGATGATAGAAATGTAGATAGAGGTGGTTGGGTTCAAGGAACTCAGTTCTTTGTATCTAGAAGATCTTGATTTTGTAGAAGCATGGAAGGCTTGTATAAAACCCATTAAACTTGACAAGACAAAATGGTTGGATTTCATGATCCAAGATAATATGTTGTTCAAAGGAAGTCAATTGTGCATTCAAAGAATTCAATGAGAGAGAATCTCATCAAGGAGAAGAATAGTGGAGGATTGGCTAGACATTTTGATAAAGATAAAACCATAGCTTTGGTTGTTGAGAATTATTATTGGCCATAGTTGTAGCAAGATGTTAAGAAGTTTGTATAGAGTTGCAGAGTATGTCAGATGGTGAAAGGAGTGAAGCAGAATACAAGGTTGTATCAGCCATTACCTATACCAAAGAAGTTGTGGGAGGATGTCAGCATGGATTTTGTTCTTATATTATTGAGGACACAATGAGGGTATGATTCTATCCTTGTGGTGGTTAACATATTTTCAAAGATGACACATTTTATTCCATGCAAGAAGACTAGTGATGCTTTTCATGTGACAAAGTTTTTTTATATATAGAAGTTGTGAGACTACATGGGCTGCCAAAGAGTATAGTTATAGATCGAGATACCAAATTTTTTGGGTAATTCTAACATAAATTATGGAAGAAGTTGAAGACATATTTGAAGTTCAATTCATCAAATCATCCATAGACTGATGGAAAAATAGAATTGGTGAATAGGAGTTTGGAAAATTTACTAAGGATTAAGGTTGGAGACAAGTCAAAAGGATGGGACATGATTTTACCACAGGAAGAATTTTCATATAATAATTCTATCAATAGGAGCAATGGTAAATCACCATTCCAAATTGTATATGAGTGTAGTCCCAAAAATGCTTCTGAATTACAATAGTTGGATAAAGGAGAGATAAGTAGTGTTGACGCAGAAGAATTCATTGAATATTTAAAGAACATCCATGAGGATGTGAGGAAGCACATCATAAAGATGAATATAGAGTACAAGGCTAAGGCATATGTGAAAAGGAGGTATAAGGAATTTTAGATTGGTGATGAAGTCATGGTTCATTTGAGGAAGGAACATTTTCTAGTGGGTACATATAATAAACTAAAGATGAAGAGGCTTGGACCTTGCAAGATAGTAAAAAAGCATGATTCTAGAAATGCTTATGAAGTGGAGTTGCATGTTGTTTGATTATTTCACCAGTATTTAATATTTTAGATTTGATAGAGTATTATAAAGGAGGTGATGGAGATGAAGTTGCAGAAGTGCAGTGGAGTATTCCAATAGCTAGTTTATCTACAAAGAAGATTGAGGAGATATTGGACAATCATCTTGGCGAAAGTAAAAGGAACAAAACTTATGAGGAATACCTGGTCAAATGGAAAGGGAGGGTAGTAGAGGATTCATCATGGCTAGCAAGAAAAGAGATTAACCATCTTGATTTTCCTTTGAACACCTGAGATGTGATAGAGTCAATTCTCAAATTACCCTAGGTGTATAATTCATGAGCATCCTAGGTGTAAGAGCAATTTTGCATCACCCAAAAATATATTTGTTTTCAGCCTTTTCTATTTTAATAAGGACTAGTAGATAGTGGGGTTGTTATTTCTTGAAACTTGCTATTTTTAGTAAGTTTTTCATATGAGCTCGAAATGTTCTCATTTTCTACATGAAGGTTCATTTTAGACTTATAAGCCTACCATAAAATATCATTGCTCTAGCATAAGTATCATAAAAGTTATTGTGGATTTTTGGTGGCAAGTTTAGGAGAAAAATCTTTAGGCTCACTTTTGGACGCCTTAGATTGCCTAGAAGAGGTCTAAAAACTTGATAGAAGGGGACTTGAACCACCTTGAGCCTATAGATCATGAGTTAGCATTTTTGAAAAGTTGTTATAATTGCTAATCAAAGCAATGGTTTGAGAGTTATGTGTTGACAATTAGCTAATTGTGATATGTATTTGTTGTCATTAATGGCAACACATGATGTACATGTTGATAGGAAACCTTGAAAATAAAGATATTTGGTTACCAAAAAATTGTCTAAGTATAATATTTGGTTTACAATAGTGTATTGTTTTGTTTATAACATGTTGTAGAGGTCATATTATGACAAGCAAAGTTATATGGAGATAGGATACATGTTGGTGATGACGTGTATAAGGGTAAAAGTAAAAAATATTGTCACCTTTTAGCTGACTTATTAGAACAACTGAATTTAAGTATTTCTATCTAAAAATTAATTTTATTCAAACATATGATCTAGACAAATTCACTCTAGCTAAGTTATATATGGTCTCACACTTTTCCAATTGGAAATGTCTATTAAATGCATGTTTTATACTAGTTTGTATCCAATTACTAAAGAAATAAAATTATTTTAGAAAATTGATGTTTCAATAACTCTTACTATTTTTTATGATATTTTTATAATAACATATAAACACCACTTTATAGAGTTCAAAGTCAAGAATATTCTCATATAGAGTTTATAGTATTTTAATCATGAGAAAATGTCAAGTTTGTGAAAGGAAAAAATATTAAATCATATCAAAAAAATTTAAAAATTGCATGACATTCTAGAGGAGAGAGTCCTCTTCAAGAATGTATAATTTTTCTTTTTGTTAGAAAAGATTTATTTTGAAAAATGTGGTGGGAGATGAAAACTATTGATTTCAGATGAGTTAATTTTGAATCGTTATAAAAGATGAAATATAGGTCTAAAGAAATTTTTATTTTTTATTGTTCTAGCTATATATGTTATGTCTAACATAATCTAAGATCAAAGGAAAATAAGTTTATTTTGACATTATTTTGTGGTGGGAACTAGACCCCTAATTTTTAGCATTTTTTAGGAAGTAAAAATTTGAAAAATATATCAATTCTTATTCCAAATAATTATTAAAAATTATAATCCCAAAATTCATCCATTTCTACACATTTTATTAGTTTACTTTATTATCAAATTCTAAATAATACTACTATTTTTATGTCATTGAAGATGAATAGTTATACTTTTGTTAGCCTTTTCCTTTACAAAATTGTGACACAGATTTGTGCTATTACCCATAACCTCAAGAGTTTGTATAGATTGTACGAAACAAAGATAATATTGTTTTGATGAAGGACAACAAAATTGAAGAAAAGAATTGTTTTGGTTGCAAAACAATTAACTGTCCAACTAGGGCCGACATCCTTGATGTTTACTCTAACTTGGAAAAGTGAATTGTGGTCTTAGCTGACCCAACAATATTTTATGTAAAGGCATGGTATTTATGCAAAATACTTCTTACAATAAGAAGTGTGATTAGAAGTGCAATCTTGGTGTATTGTGAAGTGAGAATTTTTTTGTGAAAGTGATATATGTGAAGTTTTGAATGAACTATCTAGTGATCTGAGATTGAGCTAAAGATCAGAGATTAGACAAGGAAAATAATAGCAAATTACTTGTTTGAGCAGTGGGCTCTTCTTGTAGTTGAAATTGCATGTTTGAGCAGTGGGCTCTTCATGCATACATTATACTACAACTCCTAACATGGTTAGAATCTCCTAATAGGGATTCAAAGTCTCGTAATAGGGACTTCTTATACTGAATCTACTCATTGAATCCTAACATGGTCCATCCTCTAACAAGGAACATACATATCAATATATTATCTAGTGGGTATCATCCCCACTAGGGTTTTCCCTTGGCCATAGTTTCCCTAGTTAACACAATATGGTGTCATGAGTTATCTTTGTGCATTGTTACTATTATTGTTCAACATTACTTTATTGCTTTGTTATGCATGGTTTAAAGTAAGTAATAATATCTAGTTGGCAACTAAATTTTGTAGATTATTGATTCACCTGTCCACCCAGTAATCCCTATTTCTAACAATTGGTATCAGAGTTGAGTTACTTTAAAGAGGCTTAATAGATTAAGTAAGATCTCTATGGGTATGGAACAATTGATGAAGAACCTTAAAGAAGCTCTTGAAAAAATTGATCTCCTTACTGAAGAAAGAGATAAGATGAAGGAAAAATATGAAGACTCCAAAGTATATATTGGTTAGTTGAAGGAAAAGATTGTTCATCTAAAATCAAAGCCCAAGTCTACTAAATCTAGAACTACTGATGATGACCATTCAAAGTTGAAGATAGAGTACATGATCTTGAATCATGAGTTAAAGATTACAAATCTAAAGTTCACTTTGAGAAATAATCCCAACAAAGTTGAATCCATTTTGAAGATTAAAAATGTAGATCTATGAGCAAGTCTGGCAAAGAAAACATCTCAGTTTGAAACATTGAAAGAATATCGTGAAGAAGTCCATAAGTACAATACTATTATAAAAGGTGAATTAACACAATGCAAACAACAACTTGAGAAGCTTTATTGTAGTAGAGAAAAACTTGATGATTCAATGTCTATACAGAGACCTTCTTATGACAAGACTGGTCTTGGTTATCTAATTAACATGTTTGTGAAGAAACCTGAGATTAGATTAGATCCAAAAAAAAAAGAAAAATCTAATGATAAGATTGAATCCAGTCAATCTTCTAAGAAACCTAAAGAAATTGAGAAAATCAATGAAGTTGGAATCTTGGATGAAGCAAATCAAGTGGAAACTCCTAGGGCAACTAGGTATTAATTTAGAGGTAAGTCTTTTTTATGTACTAAAATAGGTCATATAAAAAGAGATTGTACTAATAAATTATTTAAACATGTTAAGGACTTTGATTGTCATAATTGTCATGGTATGGGTTATAATGCAATTGATTGTAGGAAACCTAAGTATGATAATGATAGAAGAAATAGTAGAATGTCTAGAAATACTAACCCTAAAGATGGAAGAAGATCTAATGAAAGAACATTGACAGAAAGAAGATCTTAGGGTGATAGAAGAAAAATCATGTATTATAAGTGTAACAACTTAGGACATATTGCTCATATTTTTCATGCACCTAGTGATTAGAAAAATCCTAGAAGCAAAGCATCTGTATGTTAGTTATGCAATAATTTTAGAAACATGGAGAGGTACTACAAAATGGATAGAAACTTCATAGATAGAAGAAACAATGGAAGAAACTTTAGAAATAGAATGAATGAAAGAGCGAACCATGAAAGGAACTCCATAACTAATAGTAAAGAACAAAGAAACACTGTGAGTGAAATTCAAGAAGAACTTAATGAAGTATTCATGAAAGGAACACATATCTCAAAAGAAAAGTTAGATGATGATGACATAGGAAGGTCAAAGGTAGTTGTTGAGTTTGATTCAATTAAGTTGAATTAAGCTTGTTCACAACATTAGAATTTGAGAACTTCAGTCAAAGATCAAATTAGAGGTAGTGAAGTTGGCAAAAGGTGTATCTAGTTATGTTTAGATGGTACTTAAGCTCACTTGTGATTTGGAGCTCAATGAGTTATGATGAAATTCAGAGTTACTAGTATTGTAGTAAAGGGTGACTCTATAATAGAAGATGAAAAGTATATTTTTGCAGAGATTTTTGTGATGTGAAGTTTTGAGGATTTTTTTTATGATGGAAGGAGGATATAGTAAACCTCAAGTGACATTTGAAGATCAGATAGATGAGTTTGAGTAGTTATATGACTATAGAATGTAATTAATAACTTTTTCATATTTGTGAAGTATGCAATTAATGTAGCTTCAAGTTGATGAATAAAAGGATTATAGAATTCAATTTTACTTCATTGCAAACACATTCGAAGTCAAGAGCATTTAGAAGCAACTTGTTAGAGAGATTTTGAAGCAAACCCTATTTTTGGAAAGAGGTATTTTATCATTTTTTTGCAAATTTTCTTGGTAATAGATATTGTTTGATAAAGATCATGGATATGTCAGTTGTTCATAGTGTTGAGAATGAGGATAGACCTAAGTTTAAGATAGTTTCCATTAAACCTAGTGATTAAAAACCTAACTCTACATTGTCTATCACTCCAAACAACATTGTTTACCTTGAAGATGTAAAAAGTTATTTGAATTTCAAGTTTGAGTCGATTGATAGTGAATATATGAATAAAGATATGGAACTAGTCTTTAACCATAGCATGAATATGAAGCTTGTATTTGATCACTTAAAGGAATTTGATTTGTTTTAGTATCATTTCTACCATGAACTAGATACAAATGAGTGGACATAAATTATATTGAGTAGGATACATGATGGTAAATTGTGGATGAAAGATAATGTGGTAGACATCTTGGTCAACCTTATTCATGAGGTAACTGGTCTTAGCAAACAAGGAAGTGTGCCCATAGGAGAGAATATGGTTAAGAAGAAAGTAGAAAGTTATACTAAGGCAATATATAATGGGAAAGCTATGGTAATCAGCTCCATCAAGTAGGATGATGTGAGATTTCTTAGTAGAATTATTGCTTATTTAGTTTGTGCAAGTTTTGAGATAGATGAACTTTTAGCAAGATTTATTTATGCAGCTTATAAGATATGTGTTGAAGAAAGAGAAAGTTAATTTGAGTGAAATACTGAGGATGCAACTCTTGGAAAATCTTGAAAAGATTAAGAGTACAAAGAATGGTGTATTTAGATTCCAATCATTGATGAACCACATATTCTTTCATGTGCTAAAGAGATTTCCCTACTTTTCAGTAATAGATATAATGATTAGTGATATATGCACCATGGAAAAGATTATAGAGGTATGTAAAAGGCACCCTCTAGAAAAAGTGTTGGACATTGGAAACCTAAAATGAAAATATTTCAAAATGAGATGAAATAGAGATTTAGGATTTCACTAGAAATTGTGGATAGATTCAAGGAGGATATATGTACTCTAGTTGATACAGATCATACTTACATTCAAGTAGTGGAACCTCAGGAAGCATTTTTGGATCCTTTGAACTATGAGTTGAGTGATGATGTTGCATTTGGCTATATTGATTTGTTGTTGAGTTCAGACAAGGATAAAGCTAAGTATAGATTTGAAATGTATGATGAAATCACATAGAATGCTCATCAAGTAACCTTGGAGAAGGTATCTCACAAGAAAGTTGAGTCAATCATGAAGAAGGCATTATCTGAGGCCAAAATGATAGAGAGTGAATCTAAGGTTGTGAGATAGACAATGAAATAAGGTGTACTAAACATATAACCCTTACCAATTTTAGTTGCTAAGACAACTTTTGGACAGAGCATTCCTTATACAACAGTGTGCGATGTTCAGCCCAGTAAAGATAAGAGAAAATTGGAAAGATTAGTTGAAGTAGTGTCAACAAAGACAAAGAGTCAAACAAATGGCTACAAGACCTAGTAAGAGGCAAAAATCATTATTGACAATTGAATCTAGTGATGATGAAAAGGTTGATGAATAAGAAAATAAATAAGCTGAAAAGGTGACTCCACCTAAGCAAGCAACAAGCAAAGCTCGACAACCTTGGAAGGTCAAGATTGAAAAGATAAACACATTGATTGCAAATGAGAGAAAATTTGTTTAGATGAACAAATTTTGTGATCTCTATAATAATTTTGAGAAGGATTAGATTGATATATCTACTATAAGACATATCATTGCAAATTATCTAATTATGAAGGATATCAAAGGAGTAGTGAACCAAAAACTCTATGAGAGACTCATACAAAAGAAGACTCCAGCAAGAGAAGAAGACCGTGAACTTAAAAAGTCTATACTAAGGACCATTTGCAGGATTGATGATGGAGATGAAATTAAGAGATTTTTCAATAACCTCACACCATACTTGAGGAATAAGTTGATGCCATTCTTATTAATGGTTGGTGAGAAAGATAAATTGAGAAAGGAGATTGCAACAACTATCAGTAAGATGTTATCAGAATCACAAGCAACATCTCCTCTAGCTCCTGGAACCTTGAAAGTATTAGTAAGTGGTGATACTATGAAGATTGATCAAACCAATGTTACTCTTAACATTGATAATACCAATCCATTTGGTGGTTCCAAACCAAATGTACTAGACACTGAGAATGTTGAGAAAAAGTTGAAAGAAATTGAGGAAGAAAAGAGTCTAATAGAAGTTGAAGAAAAAGATAGAGGAAGCCAAGCAACAATTACTTGAGGAAGAAAGGAAAAGATAGGAAGATGAAGATAAGAGAAGGATTGTAGAAGAAGAAAGGAAAAGGAAAATAGAAGAAGAAAAGAGGAAAATATTTGAAGAGAAAAGAGAAAGAGAGGAAAAGGAAAGGAAAGAAGAGGAAGAGAGCAATACTAAAGAAGCAACAAATAAATAGAGGGAGGATGAGACTCAACAATATAGTTCATCTACTCCACTTTCTCTTGAATGTTTGGCTACTAATGATGATGATAAAACTAATATGATCTCATCCTTATCCAAAATTTTACAAAGGAATAAGACAATTAAGAGTTTGCAGAGATCATTAATGGAAGCTACTAATAGATTGCATAATACTTTGATAGTACAACATAGCAAGTTAGATCCTAAATAGAGAGCACAAGTAGTGCTAAAGTCTTCTCGAATGTTGTAGAGGCAAAGGCTAAAATTTCCCATGATGCTAATCAGTTTAGCACCATCTACCAGAACATCAAGAATGACTCAATCAATCTTGATACATGCATAAAGGAACTTTAGAAATGTCAACAAGAAGGGAAAGATTTGTATGTTAAGTGTACCTTATCATACAAACTAACTAAAGACTTGGACAGTTAGTTAGAGGCAAAGATGAATGACTTATAGGCTTTATCCAGCCTAATCCAAAACCCATCTAGAAAAGTTGATGATATTGAGAGCTAAATTGCCAGTGTTTACAGTGAGATTAGGAAACTGAAACTTTATAAAGAGTAGATATTGAAGAGAACATCCAATTTCAGAGAATCCATTGCTCTAAAGTTATCTTTTTTTGAGAAACAACTAGAGGAATGTGTCAAGGCCAAGAACACATTTACAAACTTTTTGCATTCATATATCAATTGTAATGCCCCGCCAAGGGATCCAAAGAATTAACCTAGAGTTTCACTAAGTTTGGTAACATTTTATTTTAAAACATGAAAGTAAAACCATTCATAACATAGTAGAAAAAGCAATGACATCACTCAACTGAAAGTAAACATAAACATACATAATAGGTTTCATTCTTCAAGAATCCTTTAACATTGAATCAGATCTAAGTTAACTATTAATGAATCCATCTAATACTAAATCCACATCAAATAATAATGAAAATTTCAATGTTCATACATTACATTTTTGAATGCTCAATCATCCGTTGTACATGCCACAAGGTATGAAATACTTTAAAGAATATACATGTGTGGAAATAAAATACATTATCCTACTAAAGTAAATGTAATCACGTGTCATAAAAGATGCATCATCATAAAAGATAACCATATATCATCAAACAAAATTATCTAAGTGCACGGTTCCTCCCAACTGTAAATAGCATCATTAGACCATCATGGGCCCTAGCCATCCCTCCATGTGTAACATTCCAAATCACTAAAGAGATCATTGGTATTAACATAATAGGAATGTCACTACTAAATCATACTACATCATATGAAAAAAAGAAATTTAACATGCAAAGTAAAGCATAAGATAACATCATCTAACATATGCAAATCATCAATGTAAGGATACGTGTCCACCATCATAATCCATGAATAGAATAAAGATAGATGCCAACAAAGAATGTATC